>JACEFZ010001110.1:0-160000 GCA_014155875.1 Cepaea nemoralis | reverse complement strand
TTGTGGTCTGTACTTTGCACCACCCCATGGCAGTTAAAGGTCAACAGGTTTCGGAAGCTTGGAAATTTCACTGAAAATGTGACCTGCCTTGAGTCGCAAGAAGATATAATGCAGAACGCTACACCCATGCAGTATTTCATTTCTGAAGAGGCCTTCCTGTGGCAAAGGTGTTACAGCCGCAGTTCATAATCCTGCATACTGCGTTCCAGCCACAGCTGCAGGCGATTTGGTAGCAGACCGACCGCCTTGTGTTAGTTTTCTTTATAGAATGATATGGATGCTGGCCGTTCAGAAAGCAATGACAAACTACTGAATGTAAACTTCCCAAGAGATCACAAACAGCCCAAAAAATGCTGGAGTTGACTGCAACGTCCTGTAAAGGATATGCAACTAACTTGTTTTTTTTACTTCCTGAAATGTTTCCGGCACTGGTAGGATCACTGGGAGAAGTGTGTAGTCCAGTAAAGGGTATCCCTGGGAGAAGTGTGTAGTCCAGTCAAGGGGATCAGATGAGCAATTGCATTTTCCCCAGCCAAAGGTTGGATACTGTTTGAGCAGAACTCACGTGCATGCTCATGCCCACATCTGCACACTTGCACTCGCATCATCTGGTGTTTGTCCATCAAGAATGATGACGACATTCATTTCATCTAGTGGGGTTGAGAAGTTGGATGAAGAATGACTTGCGTGATGAATTGGATTAAAGTGAGGAAGAGTTGCGCAATTTGTCGACACACTCTCTCGCCTGAGTCCATCTGAATCCAGTTGCAAGACAAGTCAAGATAACTGGAGATAAATATATGTGCATTGGATGACCAGGGCGCTCTACATGCCTTGTTGTGCTCATTATATTCAACAAGGTTTTGCAGGTAAACGCCGTCTTGCCCGTTGAATCATTGATTTCTTCAGCGCAGTCTGCCGATTCCTGTCTGCACGTGCTGGGTAGGCAATGACGCTATATTCAGAGAAAAGGGTGACAGGCTAAAGAGAGGCAAATCATGGATGGGTCGGGCGGAAGATGTCATCAGACAGGTCTGCAATCTTACCAGTATCAACCCCGGCAAGGAATGGGTGCAGGTGCCTCCAGCCTTTAAGTGCACTTTCTCCTGCATTATCACACTCGACAGACGGTGCAGAGAGCAGAACCCTGCTGCTGTCAATGCAGAAGTCAACGCGCTCATCTATGAACACTCACATAGCCCCGAAGTGCTCATCTATACAGATGGATCTGTTGTAAAGCAGCAGAGAAGTGCATGGGCCTTTACAGCCCGTTCAGCGGGCCGAACTGTTCAAGAATCCAGTGGTGCCCACTCTATGACCATGAGCAGCATGACGATGGAGGTGATGGTAGTTACACAGGCTTTCATATCGCTGGAATCACAGCAATATACCAATGTGTGTGTACTAAGTGATTCAATGAGCATGATTCAGAAGGTCGAAGCTGGATCTGTACGTAGACAGTGGACTGAGTCGTTGCGGAAGTTTGTTGTTCGTAAAGTCACCATCTTCGTCCCAGGACATCGGGAGTTGAGGGAAATGAACGAGCTGATAAACTGGCTGGCTCTGCACCCCCTGTAGATGGCCAGCCCTTGGATCGTGCCGATGTTATTAACGTCAAGATATGGCGAGAAATGAGGACTTTGACGTCAGTGAATCCACATCGCTGTCCAGGATGAAAGACTTGGGAGTAAGAATCGGCACAGCCATTACGCGAGAGGTACATCGGGAAAACAAGGCGTATCGTCAACCAACACAGAACTGGCACTATTAGCTACCGGACGCTGATGCATATGCTGGGGGGAGGATCTGAGCACCTATGGACATGTCCGGAGTGCAATGAAGATACCCCAACTGATAACTGACTGACCCTTTTTCACCTATTGAATCGACACCACATGGTTACCCTCACCTGGTTTTGCCGGCCTGTCACAGCCATTGTCAGGGGGGTGGCCACTGTCACATGCTGACAGCTACTAGGAGGCACAGACGTGAGCTGGATGTCAGGCTTGGAAAAGTGAGGAATGGGCCCTAAAAAGGGCGTTACAGCCATCCTTAGCTAAGGTACTACCAATGCCTGTCATCCCAGACCCCCCTCCCCCATCGTCTGACATGCATTGTCCATTGATTTGCTTTCATTACACAGTGAGCATATACTGAGATCTGTAGAAAATATGCCAGGGATCGCAGTTGGTGGTCATAATATAAAAATAACTTACATTGTGCTGATGACACATTTGCGACTGCCAGCTCTAACAAGACAAGTCATCTGAACAAGTCAAGAAGCCTGACATAGGGAAGGAAAATGGCACGTGGCAAGAACACCAAAAAACACGCGGTATCCAAGATGTGCAGCGTGGGAGCCGAAAAAACCGTCAAGAAGACGAACGTGGAGAGCCTGCCTGCTAGCTGCAACAAAGATCCTGAAACTACAGCTACTACTGAAGCTACCACGATTGAGAAGATCGACAGTCCACCACAGACAAGATCCAAGACAGCAGAGAAGAAGGAGGAGAAAGACACCAGAGTCGGAAACACCGACTCAAAAACAGTCCGATGGGTTGTCAAGCGGATTCAAGTGGAGCTGTCAGACGAAGAAATCCTCAAGCAGCTGCAAGAAGAGAATCTCAACATCAGAATCTTGAAGGCGGAGCGGATCCTGACTTACTCAAAGATCCCCACGAAGCTGGGGGTGGTGACGACTGAGGGGAGCGAGATACCACAGCAGATATCAATTAGCAAGAACATTCAACAGCCTGAAGGATTCATACCGAGGATTACTCAATGTTCCAGATGCCAGAGGGCCGGCCACAGCAGAGCAGCATGTCGCAGTAAAACGGAAATATGCCGGTACTGCGCCGATCACCACGCCTTTAAGGAGTGTCCGCTGGCCAAGCTGGACACGGACTTCCGAGCACCCAACAGCAAAAAAAAGTGCGCCAACTGCCTGGGCAAGCATGGAGCAAGATACTTGGGCTGTCCGTACCTCCAAAGACACAGAGACATCTTAAAGCTCGCCATTAACACAAACACGCCATACAAAGAAGCAAGGCGGAGGTGCGAGACGGCCACGTGTATATCTCAAGCTGAAAGAAATCAACTGCAGAACCAGATAGACGAGCTAAAGAAGCAAGTCAAGGCAATACTGACGCCAGCACCAACCAGCGAGAATGAGAAGCTGCTGGCCGACATGAAAGAGATCCAGCACAACATCAAACAAGAGATAGAGCGCATGGCTAAGATGAAGAAGGAAAACGAGGAAATCCTACAAATGATCAAGACCGAAAGAGAACTACTGAACGCCGAAAGGACGCAGCACCAATCCAAACCAACAGATGAGATGAAGCAAGATGAAGCACCACAAAAAAACATCGAAAAACTGATGAAGACAATTCACAAAAAAGGAGGCAAAAAGACGCATGATGGAGCCAAGCCACAGACCAATCAGAAACAGCAAGCAGAAGCCAGTAGTCCAGTCACGATACCTAAGCAACCCGAGATGAAATCAGCATCCTGCCAGGTAGATGAATATGACCTAGAGGAGCCTGAAGATAACGGGAGCACAGACGAGGAAGACAGTCCCTTCGTAGCTTTCTACAAGAGGAAAGTAATATATGAAGCTGATTACGAAGAAAGTTTTAAGGCAAGCCAGACTACGATGCAAACAATACGAAAATGACCTCAGCACATGGGACGATAAATTTCATATGGAAAAGCAACTCATCTGGAAACAAATGGAGGCAGAATACCACAGAAACTACGAGAAGGTGACACAAACTCAGAACAAAACGAAAGATAACGAAACATCAAACAAAGAGTCCTTATAAGGACTGCAACCAGTCAAGCCAGATGAGCCATGAGCCTTCACCAACAAAAGAAACCACCAGGAGACGGGAACAAAGGACAGCCGCCGACCATCCCTCAAGTTGACGTCACAGACACAAACGCTTACATAACCAGTCCGAGAAAGGACTCACTCGTAAGAGAGCACAAGACAAGAATTAGGGTGAATAAACCCACAAAAGCCACAAACCTCAACAATAACCACAGCTGAAGAGGCAGGTTGAACGAGGCCGAATTTGGAATTTTTGTTTTGAGAATTGGAATTGACTGATGACACTGTCTTGATAGCAAATCATAAGGAGCCGCATGAAATTATAGATATGGTGGTCGAAGAAAATGAAAAAATGGACCTCAGCTTAAATGTTAGGAAGACAGAAGTAATTGTGATTTCAAAGAAATGAATCACACCTACATGTACAATTAAAGTCAAATCAAAAACTTATTTTGAAAATACAACATAACAAATTTCCCAAAGTAATCAAAAAGCAAAGACTGTCATGACTTGGTTGCATTGTAATATGTGCAGCAGCACAGCTTCACAACCTGCCCAAGTGCTCAAATATTCAATATTATGTTGTAAACAGGAGGTCAGCTTGGCCGAATGGATAAGGGCACTTGCTCTGAAACTTCCGATGTAGTGGGTTCAACCCCTACACTGGTTAGTTGGACAAAAATGTTGACGTCTTGTCCTGGACTTGGGGACGTAAATTACAAGTACCTCAGAAGTTGGCGTGGGTTCTCCTGACGACAAGGGGTACTGGTGATAGGGAAAGCTAATCCACTTACAAACATCAGCCCTGTACAGTCCCTGGGAGCAGCATGTGTGCAGACTATGTATGCTAGAGTTCAAAGCAATTGCGCACAAGCGTGCGCGCGCACACACTCACAGGGAGCGAGAGAGAGAGAGTTAACTTAGTTACCTCGCATTCGTGTTAAGTTAGAGGGCTTCCCTTATGGCTCCAGTAATGGTTGGCTGCTCCTTATAACCAGCTCTTATTTGTATCTTGTCCTTTTACCATTTCTTCAATGGCCTCTCATTGAGTTGAGTTGAGCTAAGAACCGACATCACTACACTAAGGACATTCCCATTCGTGCACCGTCCCCTCGTTCAAGCCAGTGAAGAGTCATACTACTAATCGTTCCTACCGCTATCTGATTGAAAGTTCTCCTGGTCTTCCCTCTCAGTTTTGAGATTCTTCCAGAACCTCTGCTGATCTCCCGCAATCTCATTCTTTCCACATACAGGTTCTGTCTGTTCCCTTGCCTTGTCCATACGTAATCTGCCACCAAGAGGTGCATTCCCTGCCGACCTATCAGCCTGTTCATTCCCCCACACTCCCGCATGGCCAGTGCAAAAAATCCATACAATTCTCACAATCTGTGACCTCTAAAGAGAGGATAGCCATTTCACATTAAACATTCCTTTCTCCACCTTATTGAGCATGCTCCTTGAGTCTGTAATGAATACAATGTGTAAGGTCTCTCACTTTCAGATAAAACAAAACATTGGTGATAACATCAGCAAGGCTCTGATCAGAAGTCCTGGTAATACTGCGAATGGAGGAGCAGTTCCACCTCCACCAGCACCACCACTACCACCTCTGAGTGCTGGACTACCACCGCCTCCACCACCTCTGCCAGGAATGTCTCCACTTGTGCCTACTACACCAAACTTTTTTGCCCCGTCCCCACCACCTGATCAGCTACCATTTGGAATGGCACCAAGGAAAAAGTACTCAACTAATACACAGACTAAGAGGCTGAACTGGAACAAGGTGAGTTCTGAAGTAACTATAAAATTGAGCTTTAGTTTATTCTTCTTTTTCTGCTCTTTATCCCACTTTGGAGGATCTCATGAACTCACACAAAGCCATATCTATTTCTTTGTCCTGAAGCCTTATCCTGTGCTCTCTCTCTCTCTCTCTCTCTCTCTCTCTCTCTCTCTCTCTCTCTCTCTCTCTCTCTCTCTCTCTCTCTCTCTCTCTCTCTCTCTCTCTCCCCCCCTCCCTCCCTCCCTCCCTCCTTCTTTCTTTCTTTCTTTCTTTCTTTCTTTCTTTCTTTCTTTCTTTCTTTCTTTCTTTCTTTCTTTCTTTCTTTCTTTTTCTTTTCTTTCTTTCTTTCTTTCTTTCTTTCTTTCTTTCTTTCTTTCTCCTGCCTCCCTCCCTCACTTATTTTCTTTAGGCCACCTATAAATAAGTTTCACTTAGTCCCCCAAAATCCTATTTCCTATATACCCTACATACTTCTGGCCAGCTGACACATTGTCAGCACGATTTCATCCGACAGGTTAATGTAAGCTAAGTATCATCATAAAGTATGTCGGTTACAAAAGCGTCCCAGAGGCATGAAATGGAATATTGCTTGGACAGCAAATCCATTACGTGGAAAGTCCGAACCAAAAGCTCACTATGTGAGCTTCATAAAAGATGGAAAAAGTGTCCTAGTGGCACGAAATAGAATATTGCTTGGATAGCAAATCCATTATGTGGAAAGTCAGAATCGAAAGCTCACTGTGTGGATGTCATTCTTCTGGTTTCCGGAAGAACAGCCTATGCCTATGGTGAACGGAAGACCCAATATACGGAAGTGAGGCTAAGCAGCCATGTGCAGGACGTGACGATTCCTTGGGTGAGCCCAGTACCAGAGCGCTGTGTGTCGGGTCGGCAAGTATGGAAGCCTCCTTGGATGGCGGGGAATGCCCATGGTCTGCCCCTGCCTTCCCTTGAGGGTTGACCAGGATGTCTTTGGCTGTTCTGTATGGACCAGCTGGGATGGGGGATAACACCACAACAGTGAGAGTCAAACGTCCTACGAAACCTCAGGAAGGTTAACCCGGTCAACAAATGCCAGCAGAAGTCGGATGTGTCGGCCGAACGGCGCAAGAACGCAGCTCTGCTGTAAACAGGCACAACGCAATCACGTCCGAAAACTGGATGAACGCAGAAGAAGATATAAGCTAAGTAACTTGCATATCTGTATGTAGGTGTATCAAAGAACTCGGGCCTTAGTCAGATATGACTGCGCTACTGTATGACAGTAGACAATACTACCTGTTTTCTGTTAGCGCCGAATGTTGGGAGGTGCTCACCAAACATGACACCCCACATTGTGCCAATGACTTGGGGCGGAGGAGTGCAATTGGGAGGGTACAAGCCTTACCCTAGTGCGAGGAAGTACAACCCAAAGATTAAATGTCATGGCAGGGCAGACCAGACCCTAAGCTTTAGTCAGCAGACCAGAACCTAAGCCTTGGCCGGCAACTGGTTTAGGATGGAAGCTCTGATAAGGGGACAGTTAAGAGTATTGCTTTGCTGATTCGGCATCTTCTGCAGCTTCTTATTCCAGACATATTGATGTTACCTGTCCTCTTGAGTTGCTTGCTTGCTTGTGTTCATTGGCTTGAGCATTGAGCTCCAACGCAAAGTCCTGTATGTCGGATGAAGGCATCCTGTTGTCCAACATCAGTGTGATGTCATACAGGACCTGAGGTTTGCGTGAGTATCCGTTGTCCCATGTCTGGCTTATTGGTGTGCAGACTGGTGGTTCCTCGCCGTATAGGCAGACACTCTCCGACATCGGAGGAATCGGTGATCATATTGACTTTAGCCAGGACCCCAAAGGGACCTGTTGCCCACGACGCTCGACGAGGACGCGTCAATAGGTCTTGGCCAGTATGTAACCTGGCCCTGGTGCCTTGGAAACACCTCTGCGTCCCGTCCTCTTGAGTAAACTAGGCAGTCCGAGAGAGAGATCATGCTGCATGAGCAACACATGGTCTCTAAATTCAGCACAGGCTTTGTGTTATGGAGAGGTATAACTCCATTTTACAAATTGTCTATCAAGACGGCAAGGTGCTAGTCAGTTGTATCAGTGTCTGTTGTTTGTGTCATGACAAAGGCCCTAGCCATAACTTCCATTTTGTCACTCATGGTTGTTCTATTAAAGTTTAGCCACTCTTCTACTTGTTGAATGATTTACTTATTTTTCATAGGTGAATCCCAAAAACCTAGAGAGGAACTCACTCTGGGTCAACCTGCATGAAGAGGAGTTTGAGAGCCCAGATATGTTCACAGCATTAGAAGAACTGTTTGCAACAAAACCTCCAGGTAAGAGCTGATTATTCTATAGTGTTTTTTTTTTGTTGCCTCAATATAAAATTCAACATCTCAGTAACCAACTGAGGTAAAATGATGAGATTTAGTAAATAACCTTATCATTATGTCCACCCAACAAAAAATTTTTTGTTCTGGAGATTGTACAGCAGATTTCAATTTTTGCTTATATGCGGTATATATTTTACGGCCCCGCCATTAATGCCTTAATTTTAAGAGTATTACAGCTCCATTCATTCATTCATTCATTCAGTAGCATGTCCTTTGCAGAATCTCGCTCCCATAACAACCTTCCGGAAAGCTTCTCGATCACAAGCAAGATGTCCCGCGTCTGATACACCCATCTGGAGATCATCCACCACATCCTGCACCCATCTTCTCTTTGGCCTTCCTCTTCCTCTCTTCCCAGGCATATACCCTTCCATTATTCTCTCCAAACTTTCGTGACGTTTCAAGTGACCAAAATACTTCAATTTTCTTTGTTTTATCGTCTTTAATAGCCATCCCTCCTCAATATTCAACTCTTGAAGTATGGATGCATTTGTTCTTTTCTTTACCCAAGATATTCTTAGAACTCATCTATAACATTTATATTCAAAGGCGTTTATGCGCTGTTCAGCTTGTTTAGTAAGTGTCCATGTCTCACAGGCGTATGTTGCAATGGGAAAGATGCATGCTCTTAAAAATCAAATTTTTGTAGTTCTGTCTGTCCCACTCCATAATATTATTACAGCTCCAGCAAGACATATTCGCGCTATTTTTAAAATTGTCTGGCGGTCTTTCGTTTTTGCACAAACTGAGTGTTATAGTTCAGAGGTGTCGTCAAACTGTGGGTTCTTTCATGAAACGTGATTATATAAATAAACTAGCTGGCTCGGCCCGGCTCCAAGCGGGGATCGATCGGTCGGTCTGTCTGTCTTTCTGTCTGTCTGTCTGTCTGTCTGTCTATCTATCTACCTATCTACCTGCCTGCCTGCTGACCGACCTACCGATATCTATCTATCTATCTATCTATCTATCTATCTAATCCTATCTATCTATCTAACTATCTATGTATCTAATCTATCTACCTACCTGCCTGCCTGCCGGCCGACCGACCGACTGACCGATCAATATCTATCTATCTATCTAATCTATCTACCTACCTACCTACCTGCCGGCCGACCGACCGACCAATAGATAGACATATATCAATCTATCTATCTATCTATCTATCTAATCTGTCTGCCTGCCTGCCGGCCGACCCAAACCGACCGACCTACCGATATCTATCTATCTATCTATCTATCTAATCTGCCTGCCGGCCGGCCCACCGACCGACCCACAGCTATCTATCCATCCATCCATCCATCCATCCATCTATCTATCTAATCTGTCTGTCTGTCTGCCTCCCGGCCCACCCACCCACCCACCGACCTACCTACCTTTCTGTCTGTCTGTCTGTCCGCGCTATTAAATATTGATAAAAGTTACTGGAAAAAACGTCAGGACCATGTGTTGAAAGAGGAAGAGGACTATGGAGAAAGGATGGATTCTTTCATTGCACCCACTCCCATACGAATCCGGATACGCCTTTGTGTGTCATCAGAATTGACAGGTCTCCCATTACCGTAAAAATAACTTTGTTAGCGAGAAATCACTAGTTGTTGAGCAAAACATCAAAGGAATGTCGCCGCTTTCAATGATTTAAGTTGTTTTTGGACCTATCAAACACATATTCCTTGGGTGGGGGTAAATATAAGACGGCTGGAAAAATTTCATAACGATGCAACAGACAGTTTTCAAAATAATTGATCGTGAATGAAGGCAAACAAATGTGGACATACTATAGAGCATTATTCCCTCACCTACAATCTTTCTCCTTCATCCACCCACAATCTTTCTCCTTCATTTACCCAGTCTTTCTCCTTCATTTATTCAGCCACAAGTCTTTCTCCTTCATTCAGCCACAATCTACATAAGCCATTCCCTCTGACTAAGGAGGCTGGGTCGACGTGATAGCCCAGGTCAGTTATAAAAATCCACTTTAATGCAAATCATGACCCATGACTACTGGTCTGGCAGACGAGCTACTGGGCTATTGCAACTCCCCAGTCATTAGAATCACTGTTGGTCAGCATGACCGAATGGATAAGAACACATGTTCTTAAACATCTGATGTGCTGATCCTGAGGTAAGGGATTCAACCCCTACACCGGACAGTTGGACTAAAATGTTGACCTGTTGTCCTTGACTTGGGGACGTTAATTACAAGTACCTCTGAAGTCAGAGTGTGTTCACCTGATGGCGAGGGACACTGTTAATAGGGAAAGCTAATCCACACGCAAAATTCAGTCCAGCACTACTAGAAGTAGTGTGTATGGATTACACTTGAATTCAAAGTGATCGAGTGCAAACAAAACAAATCATTAAAAAAAATTAGAATCACTAATTTTACTGAGCTGAGACCATTGATGATATGAATGCTGCAATGAAAACAACAAAAGGGTTGTGTACTCTCACTCTCTCTCCCCTCCTCTTCCAAACCTAGGACACAAAACCAATCGACATGAAAGTAAATATTTTGAGAACATGCATCATTGCTGTGGCAATATACAATATGAACCATTTTGCAGTCACTAAAGAATAAAATCAAGGATTTTAAACTTAATTTTTACAGAAACTCTCTTAGAAACTGTGGATCAAGACAAATGTTATAGAAACATTCTTAGAAACTGTGGATCAAGATGAATGTTACAGAAACATTCTTAGAAACCGTAGATAGAGATGAATGTTACAGAAACATTCTTAGAAACCGTAGATGGAGATGAATGTTACAGAAACATTCTTAGAAACCGTAGATAGAGATGAATGTTACAGAAACATTCTTAGAAACTGGATCCAGACAAATGTTACAGAAACATTCTTAAAAACTGGATCAAGACAAATGTTACAGAAACATTCTTAGAAACTGGATCAAGACAAATGTTACAGAAACATTCTAAGAAACCGTGGATCCAGACAAATGTTACAGAAATTCTTAGAAACTGGATCAAGACAAATGTTACAGAAACATTCTAAGAAACCGTGGATCCAGACAAATGTTACAGAAACATTCTTAGAAACTGGATCCAGACAAATGTTACAGAAACATTCTTAGAAACTGGATCCAGACAAATGTTGCAGAAACATTCTTAGAAACTGGATCAAGACAAATGTTACAGAAACATTCTAAGAAACCGTGGATCCAGACAAATGCTACAGAAACATTCTTAGAAACTGGATCAAGACAAATGTTACAGAAACATTCTAAGAAACCGTGGATCCAGACAAATGTTACAGAAACATTCTTAGAAACTGGATCCAGACAAATGTTACAAAAACATTCTTAGAAACTGGATCCAGACAAATGTTACAGAAACATTCTAAGAAACCGTGGATCCAGACAAATGCTACAGAAACATTCTTAGAAACTGGATCCAGACATTTGTTACAGAAACATTCTAAGAAACCGTGGATCCAGACAAATGTTACAGAAACATTCTTAGAAACTGGATCAAGACAAATGTTACAGAAACATTCTAAGAAACCGTGGATCCAGACAAATGTTACAGAAATTCTTAGAAACTGGATCAAGACAAATGTTACAGAAACATTCTAAGAAACCGTGGATGCAGACAAATGTTACAGAAACATTCTTAGAAACTGGATCCAGACAAATGTTACAGAAACATTCTAAGAAACCGTGGATCCAGACAAATGCTACAGAAACATTCTTAGAAACTGGATCAAGACAAATGTTACAGAAACATTCTAAGAAACCGTGGATCCAGACAAATGCTACAGAAACATTCTTAGAAACTGGATCAAGACAAATGTTACAGAAACATTCTAAGAAACCGTGGATCCAGACAAATGTTACAGAAACATTCTTAGAAACTGGATCCAGACAAATGTTACAGAAACATTCTTAGAAACTGGATCCAGACAAATGTTACAGAAACATTCTAAGAAACCGTGGATCCAGACAAATGCTACAGAAACATTCTTAGAAACTGGATCAAGACAAATGTTACAGAAACATTCTAAGAAACCGTGGATCCAGACAAATGTTACAGAAACATTCTTAGAAACTAGATCCAGACAAATGTTACAGAAACATTCTTAGAAACTGGATCCAGACAAATGTTACAGAAACATTCTTAGAAACCGTGGATCAAGATGAAAAATAATGGATTTTTGGTCTTATCAGTGATTTCTACTTGTACTTCGGCTGCGTATATTTGTGTATTGTCTTTTCATGTCTAATTCACATTGGTCTGTCATGTGGTATGTCTGTTTATCTATCCCATAGAAGAATGCTGAAAATACCTTGGACAGTCAAATTGAGAAATCTGAATGCTTTGAAAAAGGTTAAGACACAACTTGTTACAGTCATTTTTGCAGCCACATTAAGAGATGTGGAAAAACTGAACATGTGACAACTGGAGAGATTTATGGATAATTAGATTGATAAATATAGTAGGAGATTCTTAATTTTACAATGTCAAGGAAAGGTGTCGCACATGAATCGCATACTGTTGGAGATTGCAAGATGAGGATATGCATAATTGCTGATGCTGCGTTGATCAGGAACAGTAAGGACTGAAATCTGTGGTGAGACCTAAACGCTTACACCTCTGGCAGGGCACATGATGATGATGTATAGTCATAATGGATATTTTGTCCTGGCCATATGGGAGTGCTGGGGAATGAACAGGCTGATAGGCTGGCAGGGAATGCATCTCTTGGTGGTAGATTATCTGTGGACAAGGGAGAAGTGGTCTGGGCGCCTGGGGGACCAGGTGGAGAAGGCGGGGGAACAAATTGTGAGAATTGTATAGCATTTTTACCCTTGCCTTGCTGAGGGCATGAACCGGCTGATAGGCTGGCAGGGAATAAACCTCTTGGTGGTAGATTACCTATAGAAAAAAGGAGAGGTGGTTGAGCGCCTGTGGGACCAGGAGAAGGCAGGGGAACGGATTGAGAACCCATACGTGGAAAGAATGAGATGGTGAGGGATCAGCAATGGTTCTGGAAGAATCTCAAAACTGAGAGGGAAGACCAGGAGAACATCCAATCAGATGGCTGTGAGAATGATTAGTAGTTTGACTCTTCACTGTCTGTTGAACAAGAGAATGGAGCATGTATGGGAATGTCCCGAGGGCAGTGATGTCGGTTCTTACCTAAGCTCAACAGTCAGAATTTCTGTAGATGTAGGCAGTAAGTGGTAACTGATCTGGTTTAACTCTTCACAAGTCTGAACCATTCAGTAAAAGCTTTGAAACAGATTGTATATGTAAAGGAATCTGTTACTACCTCTTTGTTCTCAGCCAAGAAAGAAGTCACTGAAACAGTAGTGAAGAGGCCAGCAAAGAAGGGGAAAGAGCTAAAAGTTCTGGATATCAAAACAGGCCAGAATTTATGTGAGTTCAATTAATCAAGTGCCATTTTCCGTATTGAAGTTCTGCTGTAATGAGTCTGCAATATATTTTGCATCTTCATGGTGCACTCATATCAGCTTCTTCTGGTCCATCTCTTGTCCACCGTCTGCAACATCTTCCAATCAACCCACCTCTAACATGCCTTCCAGCCCATCTCTAGATGATGTCCACCCACCAGTAAGTCTTCCAGTCCATCTCTAGATGTTGTCCACCCACCTGTAACTCTGTCTTCCTCTAGCATGCTGCACCTCTACCTTTCCCTCCAGCACATCTTTTAATATGAAGCCATCTGTTCATATGGCCAGAGCATCTTGTCCAGCCTTGATCTCAACTAGGAATGTGTCATGCAGTCCCACATTTTGTAATACTTTTTCTTCTGAAATGATATTCTTCCTATTCCTCAACATAATCACATGATGGGAGATTCAATTGTCCTTCACATTGTTCGGAAACATTACCAAACAGTAATGTAGGGTACATGCAGCAGTTTATCATTCTTAGTTATTTGTGCCTCAGCTGTTTAGATGTGAGAAGCTGTTTCATGTTGCTGAATATTGTTTTGGTAATTTTGTTATCTCTTTTAACCGCCATCAACTATTAATAATTATCCTAAGTAAGACATTGTTGAAGTGTCTTTTCATTCTCTGTAATCATCATCAGCTTTGCCAATATCACATACAGGTATTCATACATTTCCACAGATCTTGTTTGTTCTGGATCAGCTCTGTTAGTCCTCCATACCACTTTCTTTGGCCATCCAGCATTATTTCTCTATGGATGCCTTTGCATCTTCTACTGCTATTTCCATTTGTCACTGAATTATCCAATAATCTTCTCATTACACTACTAAAGAACATTATCTCTGTATTATAGTTGTTTATAATGTTCTACTTTCCTTAACCTTTTTCTGGCAATTAGTTTATACTGTAGGTAAGAAACACTTCACTTGTTGAAGTGTTTTTCCATTCACTCACTAATACAATATGTAAGTTAATCAGAGAAAAAGTCTCTTCAATTCGATTGACATGTATATGCAGGAAAACCTGGCCTGTTTAGCCACAATAAAACTCAAATGTTAATAGATTAACTCTTTTTTTTTCCCCAGCTACACACAATGTGTAATTGCTGATTCTGTGTGTACTGAAGAAGAAAATCAGGGCCTTTGGCCTTGCATGTTACAGAAACATTCTTAAATATCTTGGACCAAGAAGAAGAAAGATGACATTCAACAAGATTTGAATGTTGAACTGAAATGCGTTGGCCATGTTAAACATCACAGTTGCTTGGAAAGAGCAGTGATGGAAGGCTTGGTTCCTGGGAGAAGTGGCAAGGGTGGATCAGCACGAAGTAGGACACAGGACATTGCTGACACCTTGGGCATGAAAGTGTGTGCGAACTGGTAAAGGATTGAGAATCCTTTTGGCAGGACATAATGAGAGCGATGTTCTACAAGGACCTGTTATAGGTGATCAGTCCATGTCATGTTATTTACATCTGACCTTTAGGCAAATCATTTTTAATAGATTTGACAGTGTATTTCTGTTAATAAGTTTTGTATTTGTGACCCCTGTGAAAGTAGTACACTGGCAGTGCTGTCATTATTGGCCCACTTGGGCGGCAGTTGCTGTGGCTTTCTGGAGCCGAAAAGGTTCATAGAGAAATCTGTCAATCAGGTGCTGTCTTCAGAATGTAGGTTTACTGCAGTGGATCTTCAACACTTGTCCTGGTTGTATACTCTGACAGATTGCTATTCATCATCTCTTGACCAACATCTTCTCTCATCTTTCGCTGTCTGCCTCTTGCCTACTTGCTTTCAAGACTTCCCTCCAGCATGGTTCTTATGAGTGCTATATCATGCAGATGAAATATTTCTCTATTTCTTTCACCTTGTTTTACTTCATTTTCATAATTTCTAGAATCTTTGTATTTTGATTTGTTTTTATTTCCAAGAAATATGACCTGTTCCTCAGTACATCCATATCTCCATGGCCAGTCTTTTGCCCACACCCGTAGTTCTTCAACATATAGTCTTGAATATAATTAACATTTAAGTTCCAATTGTAGCATGTTTATCTCTCTACATATTAATATTTTTGTCATGTTGAACATATTTTTGGCCATTTCTCTTTTTCATTTCTATCAACTGAAATTACATGTCCAGTATATGAGAAATGTGATACCTGTTCTAGTGTAGACCATTTACTGTGTATATCATGGCAGTTCCTTTCCATTTCAAATTATCATAATTTTCATGTTTTGAATGTTATCTAATCCATATTTTTGCACTGCACCTATTTAGTTGCTCCACTAAGTCTTGTAATTCCTGCTCAATTTCTGCTATTAACATTGGATCATCAGCATATCTAACATTGTTTATAAAACCTCTGTTAATAATATAAATACTTATGTATTTAATATAAAACTATGATGTTTTAATGTTTGTGTTTAGCTGTCATTGCGGTATCTGTACCATTGCTGGTGTGTGCTAGGAGTATGTTTTCTAACTGAACAATAAAGGCTGCTTGCCCAAACTGTGACACTATTTAGTGTACAAGCTGGGAATTGTTTTTATAACCTCCAGATCAAACACATGGCCTATGATTTGTGAGGCAGACATTCTGACCCCTTGATCACTCGCTGTTCAGATGTTAATGTGAAAGCTCAAGAATCCTTTTCCATGCTTTAATGCATATTATGCATATAGTAAATCAACACAGAACTGGTGGTATTAGCTATTACACGATGAGTGAAATATTCTAGAGGGGATTTTGAACACTTATGGACTTTGTTACTTTGTCTGTTTTGGTCACATGCATCAGCGCCTGGCAGCTAATAGTACCAGCTCTTTGTTGGTTGATGAGGCCCTCATTCTCCCGATGTGCCTCACGTGTCTGGCGGGCCAATTCTAACTTCCATGTCTCATTCTGGGCAACGAATCTGCTCTCAACTCTCTAAAGGTATTACTTATGGACTAAAGGGCTCATTGTACAGTGAGGGTAATCAATGAGCTAATGGATAGCTTAACCGTACATTCAAGAATATTCTTGGATCGGTCAATCCAATACTGTTTATTTATATAGCTGTTTCATTATTGCCTCTCCATTGCTTTCAAAACATGTCCTAGCTATACTGCTGAGCTCCATCAAGCTTTCCTATGAAGAAATCAAGCATCGGATTCTTGCTGTGGATGAGGGGAATCTGACACCAGGTCTGCTAGAGCAACTGATTCGATGTATTCCCGAGCCAGAAGTCTTGAAAAAGCTGGAAGCTCTCAAGGATTGCTATTCAGATTTGGCCGAGCCAGAACAGTTTGCTGTTGTGGTATGTGACTGTTTGGTTTTGCTGTTATTTCATCCTGGACAAGTATCTATTGTGAGAATGCTACTGTTTGCTGTTATGTTCATTTGTCACTAAAGAACAAACATGTTTCTATTGATACTAAAAAAAGCACTCTACAACACAATCTTCCTACCAACTCTGCTACCAATGCCAAACCTGGACAATGACAGAAAAAGAGAAAAGAAAAATTACAACGGAAATAAGATTCCTGAGAAGAATACTCAATGTAACAGTAAGAATCAATTAGAAATAATGAAATCAAGACTAAAGTGGGGGTTATAGCAGCGCTTAATTTTATTAGAAGGCAGCAAGTAAAATAGTTTGGCCATGTAACTAGGTTACCAACTAACAGTATACCAGTAATAAGCATTGACGTACAGACCAAATGGAAGCAGAATATGAAGGCCGGCCATGTAAATGATGGACAGAGGGAATAGAGTCCATGGAAATCTCGATACATGAAGCCCATAAATGAGCATTCTCCAGCTGTTTATGCTTCAACTTGACACCGCAAGGTACAAGAGGAACAGGATAAGTTCATTTGTATTTGAAGGAAATTATGCAATACTTCTTGCAATCCATAATCAGTTAACAGCATTGATCCTGCATTCATATAATGTATCACATTGTGTGATCAAGGAGTCATAGAACATTCCACAACAAATATTGTCACATGAGTAAACTATCGTTTTTTGCTAGCTAGTCCTTGGTATCTTAAATGTTGTCACATGAGTAAACTATAATTTTAGTAGCTGGTCCTTGAAATCTTAAATATGGTCACATTAGTAAACTATCATTTTAGTAGCTAGTCCTTGGTATCTTAATGTATCCCTTGGATAAATTTGCCTTTTCCTCTCAATTTTCTTAATGTATCTTGAGATCAACTGAACATTGTCTGTAAATTTCATTGTGTATACTGGAGATAGTAAATGTAAGAATTTGTAAAAGCTTACATCATTCCTGTGACAATGTACGGATGGGAATCATGGACATTTCAAGGATACTCAAGTAAAAAATCTAGGGCTTTTGAACTTAAAAAGTTAGTTGCATGCCCTTTACAGGACATTATAGTCAACCTCAGCATTTTTGGCTATTTGTGATTTCTTGGCAAGCTTATGTTCAATAGTTTGCCATTTGAACTTAAATGTTACAGAAAAATTCTTAGAATATTTTTACTATGGCACTTTTTGCGTGCAGTTGAAGATGATGGAGCACATATGGGAATGTCACGAGAGCTATAATGTTGGTTCTTGACTCTTCAACCCCCTCCACCCCCAAGAAGGTTAACCCGGTCAACAAATGCCTGCAGAAGTCGGATGTGTTGGCCTAACAGCGCAAGAACGCAGCTCTGCTGTAAACAGGCACAACGCAGTCACATCCTAGAAAAAAAAAACTCCGGATGAACGCAGAAGACTGACTCTTCAACCCAATGCCAAGAGAGATAAGTATTTAGACAAATGTTAGCACTGATTGATTTGTCACCTCAGGATGAAAGGTGTAAAGCTATAAAATGTCTTTGTTTCCGATGACAGATGTCCAGTATCAAACGCCTGGTTCCTCGTCTTGGCTCCATATTGTTCAAGATGAGGTTCCCGGAGCTGGTCAGTGATATTAAGCCGGTAGGTCATTTTTGTAAGGTCATTTTGTCTTACTATGATAAATTTTGTTTGTTGATTTTCTTGTTCTTGCCTTTTTTATCGCATAGTTTACATGCTTGTTGTAAAATTTGTATTTTTACAGTACCATTTTAAAGACATATCCGGTTGTTCATTTTGATCTTACCTATCCTCTACTCAACAGTACCAACTTAGACATATCCAGTACACTTTCTTCAATTATCTTCTCTTTTCTGCTATCAACTTACAGGTAGACATGCCAATCTGTCCACTTTCTTTTTCTACAATTTTTGTCTTCTCTTCTCAATAATATTTGAGTTAATCAACTTCAACACATTCAGTTGTTCACTTTCTTGATTTATAATTTTAATCTTCTCTACTCTACATTACCAACTTAAATTTAGACACATCCAGTTCACTTTATTGTTCCATAATTTATCTTCTCTACTCTACAGTACTAACTTAAACTTAATTATAAACTTAAAACACCTCCAGTTGTTCCCTTTCTTGTTCCATAATTTATCTTCTCAATCTGACAGCCAGATATAAATTAAGTATTATGAACCTGCAGCATGACACTAGCAAACACATTAAAGTAAAATTTTGTTAGGGCATGCAACTTTCTTGTGACTAAATACGAATGAGTCATGGGCTATTTCACAATCTCTGTAGACGAAAATTTATGCCTTTTGAACTTAAGTTTGTAGAATAAAGTGTATCAAGAAGGAAAATACGCTGATATGATACAAGATCGAGCATGGAAGGAAATCAGCTCATCCACAGCAGCATGTCTCCAATACTGAAATAATTTGGCCTTATTAAATGTCACATGGTATAGAAAAAACAATGATGGACTGCATGGTTTCTAAAGCTTGGTTTGACCAGCACGAAGATGGACACAGGACATTGCAGGCAGCTTGAGCATGTAAATGCATGAGACAGATCTGGCCAGGAATTGAGAATATCTTTAGCAAGCCATGAGAGCTACAGCTTGCAAGTGACCTGCTCATGATGATAACATGTTGTTACAACTTTGTGCAGTCTTTGGACAGAGTAACCTAACATGTCTTAAGAAATATTGCTTGTCTTCAGAAATGTTTTTCTTGTTTTTTGGGGTTTTTTTTCCTCCTCATAAATGTTGCTCTTCCTCTGCGTAAATATTAATCTTCACTTCATAAATATTATTGTCATCATAAATGTTAGATTAGAACAAGAATTGCCATTGCGAAGGTAACCTTTTGCAAGATGGAAAACATACTGACCAATAAAAAGATGTCAATTGAAATGAGAAAAAGAGTGATGAAATGCTACATAGAATCTATACTTTTGAATGGATGTGAAGCGTGGACAATGAGCAGCCAAGCTGAAAAACATCTGATGGCTGTGGAAATGTGGTTTCTGAGGAAAATGCAAAGAATACCATGGACAGACAGAAAAACCAATGAACAAGTCCTTCAAGAAACAAATGAAGATCATAAACTGATTAGAGTCATTAGACGTAGACAGTCAAATTTCTTTGGGCATGTTATGAGAAGAAATGACTTGGAGAACTTGGTGACAACTGGCAAGATCGAAGGGAAGAGACCAAGGGGAAGACCGAGAAGTAAATACCAGGATGGCTTGGCCGCATATCGCGGTCGAGACAGGAGCACAGAGCTGATCCACGACTCTGGTGATCGAGTGAGATGGCAGAACATGATCGCCCACGCTTATCAGCATGGCACTTGATGGATGGAAATGTTAATATTGCCTTCACAAATTTAATCCTGCCTTCACAAATGTTAATCCTGCCTTCACAAATGTTAATCCTGCCTTCACAAATGTTACCTTGTTTTTAAAAAGTTTTTTAATTTGTAAATAAATGTTGCTCTGTCTAAATATTAATCTTGTCTTCATAAATGTTGCTCTGCCTAAATATTAATCTTGTCTTCATAAATGATGCTTTTCTTCATAAATGTTGCTCTTTCTAAATATTAATTTTGTCTTCATAAATGATATTTTTCTTCATAAATGTTGCTCTATATATTAATATTGTCTTAATGAATGATGTTTTTCTTTATAAGTGTTCCTCTTGTCTTCAGAAATATTGATCATGTGGTATTCATGATTCATCAGTAAATATTTTCACCTCATCTGCTGATTCTGTGTCATTATTATTACTGGCCAGGATGTAGTATCGGCGACAGAAGCACTGGATGAAATCAAGAACAGCCGTCGATTTGCCAAACTTCTTCAGTTGCTGCTTGTGGTGGGCAACTACTTGAACGCAGGCTCCCGTAACGCACAGTCTGTTGGCTTCGATGTCAGCTTCCTAAGCAAGGTATTGCTTCATCATGTCTTGCAATCTGGCAAAGTCATTTATGTCTTCCACTGAACTTGGTCATTGGTGTTGGCGGAGCAGTTCTGTTAATATTCCTCCATGACATCGTCTTTGACCATAAGGCATAATTTCTCTTGTCCTACCTTTTCTGCCACTGGTTATACCATTCAAGCGTTCTCCATTGCCTTTCTTTTAATATGACCAAAGAAGAGTTTCTCGGGAGTCTCCGTGGCGAAGTGGTCAAGCCGTTTAACTCTGGCTCCAAAGGTTGTGGGTTTGTTTCCGGGCCACATCCTTCGGTTCACGAGTGAAGTTTTTTGGAGATTCCTATGGGTCGTCGCTAGAGCTACAGAGTTAGTGCTTTGTGCAACGCTTTCCGCGCTGCGGAAAGAGGCAGAGCCATATGGGATAAAACCCAGTGCAATGAAGTTGACTTTTAAGCGACTTTTTTAAAGAAGAGTTTCTTTGCAATTGTGTATGTTGCTGCAAATCCTGGACAACTAGTAAACAGGCAAAAAAAATCCCTTGAAGCCTTGGAGATGCAGTTTTTTGTAGAAGAATGCTAATTAATGAGAAATCAAATCAAATCAAATCTTTATTTTAAAAAGGTCACAAATTGGGCACACAGGCCCGTCTTACATTCGGCCCTTCCAATCACTCATCTTTCGTTCATCAAGAGCATTATACATTCACATAAGAAGAAAAATAAACGTGAAATGAATGTTGTAAACATAAACAAGGCAAATTACCATGTTATGAAGCCCATCTCCCACCTATCCACACTTCACCCCACCCACACACACATACCCAGGGACACCTACATACCCCACAACCGACCCATCCCCCTCCCACACATCCTTCACCCACACACACTACCCTAACCTATTCCCCCAACCTAAACACACTTGCCACCCACAAATATCCCCCACCAACCCACACATCCCGCGCCCACCCACATACACATCCTAACCCACACATCGTCTCCCCACCCACACATCCAACCACCCATTCCCCCATCCACACCTCCATCGACCACATATTCCCCACCCACGCACACACATCCCCCACCAACCTTCACATCCACTAACACATCCCCTACCAACCCGCACATCCACTCACACATCCCCATACCATACACACACATCCCCACCAAGTGACAGCTCCCTATCCACACATACACACACACACATCTCCCTAACCACCTATACATCCCCAATCCCACACACCCCACCACCCACACATACATCCTCTACCCACCCACACATGCCCTAACCCAATTCCCCACCACACACACACCCCACCCGCACATCACATATATCTCCTACCATGCAATATTCCCAACCCATGCACCACACACACATATCCCTCACCAACATATCCCACACCCACATACCACACAATATCTACACCCACACAGATACCCTCACCCACCCACCTAACATACCCCTACCAACACACCACACAATATCCACACCCACACAGATACCCTCACCCACCCACCCAACATACCCCTACCAACACACCACACAAATCCCACACACACATACCCCACCCACACACACCACACACACATCCCCAACCAACACACCACACACACACCTCTCCCCACCCACACACACATTCCCCACCCATTCACCAACACACACTAACTCACCCACACATCCTCCACTACAAAGCTAAAATGAGCAATCGGGACATTTTGCGGGAAGCTGAGTCGCAAAGACAACTTACCATAAACATCAGAAAGAAGCAGTCGTCGTTTTTTGGCCACGTTATGAGAAGACAAAAATTAGGGCGTGTTGTGACAACCAGAAAGATTTGCGGAAAGAGAGATAGAGGAAGACAGCGTGAGAAAATTCTTGATAGTTTTGCCATGGCATGGAAGGGAGTCAACACACAAATTTATCAATGGCGTCGGATATTGCAGTTGGTGGAGAGGCATAATTGCTCACGCCCGCTGGCAAGGCACTGGATGGTGATGATAATGTTTGGCTTTTATTAACTTCTCTCAGGTTCACATGTTTGAAAAAGAATTGAATTTGTATTTATGCAAGTCACTCTTCAAACTGCATTGTTTGACTGTTTAAAAAACTTCCAGTTGTTTGTATTGTCAGTGATCTTTACCTTTTCAAACCTGTTGTGGTGTGTAGTCTTTTTGGGCAGAGTATTTTACTTTTTCAAACCAGTTGTAGTTTTATATAGTGTGGGTAATCTTTTTGATTAAGGTAATAGTTTACTTTTCGAATTATCGGCAGTTCTGTGTATTGTGGGTAATCTTTTTGATTAAGGTAATAGTTTGTTTTTCAAATTAGCGGTAGTTCTATGTATTATGGGTAATCTATTGAGTAAAGTAATATTTCACTTTTCAAACCATTTGTAGTGTTTTTGTGGGTAATCATTTTGAACATAGTTTCACTGAAAAAAAGTTGCGTCATATGGTCAATTAAAACATAAAATAAATATAGTTTCACTGTTTTAAAAGGCATCTGTTTTAAATAACATGACTCTTTTTAAAAAAAAAAAAAGCCCACACACATAGACACAGACACACAGACAGAGTAACAATGTTACAAAACATTTCTTGTTATGTGTCAGTTGTTTTGCCATTTGACCTCTCCAGCTTGAAAACACTAAAAGTCACGATGGCAACAAAACAATGCTGCATTTTCTGGCAGAAATGTTAGAAAAGAAGTATCCGGATATCCTAGGCTTCCTGGATGAGACCATCCATGTCGATAAGGCAGCCAGAGGTAAGCTAGAGATTCTGTGCCTTATTGTTGCATGCTGATTCTGTTATTCTTCTAACACAATGTACAAGGGGCTTCTCATAAGTCTTTAGCCTGACCATGAAGGAGTAGGCGGAGAAAATTGAAATTTGACAGTGCTTATTCCTTCTCAATGTAGCCACCACCTGAATTTATGCATTTCTGCCATCTCTGGGTGACCTTGAAAAGACCTTCAGAATAAAACAACCAATTTTTCGAACTAAACCAGTTATCACAAGCCAGTATGACATCTTCGTCACTGTCAAAACGATTTCCTTTCAGCTGTTTTTTAAGATTTGGTAAAAGAAAAAAGTCTGATGTAGCCAAATCTGGAGAATATGGTGGGTGTTGACGAATTTCAATATTCAAATCATTGGCAGTTTGCAGCACAAGCCTTGCTTTATGTAAGGGCGCGTTGTCTTGAAGCAAAGGCAGAATGTGCGTATGCTCTATCCCTTGTTTTCTAATCACAGCCTTTCTTAGTTTGATAAGGAGATCTGCATAGTACTGCCCATTAACCGTGTTGCCATGAAGTATGTAATCTTTCAATATGACACCTTTGACGTCCAAGAAAAAAAAAAGTCAGCATCACTTTTCTTGCAGATTTTTGTGCTCTTGGCTTGACATGTGTTGGCGAGCCCGGGGTTATCCACTGCATGCTGGCAATTTTGAATCCAAGTCTCATCTACCATTACCATGGTCATCAACATCTTTTTCGACTGCCACATGTTGAGCAACTGGCAACAGCAATCAACCCGTGTTTGTTTCTGTTCACATGACAGCAGGCGCGGGACCCAGCGGGCACACACTTTTCTCATGTTCAGTCTGTTGTGTTAAAAAAAAAAAACTGTACTCTTACTCAGTTTTGCTGAACCCGATATCTCTGCAATTGTCATTTTCCTATCCTCGTCTATGATTTTCTTCACTTTTGCCAAATTTGCATCATTGCACTCTGAGGACGGTCGTCCTGATCTTGGCAGATCAGCAACTTGGGAACGGCCACACTTAAACCGCAAACACCAATTTTTTTACAGAAGCATACGAAAGACACTTCCTCAAACACTGGCTCCATCTCTCAGTGTATTTCTGTAGGTGTTTTCCCCTGTAACATCAAGAATTTTATGGGACGCAGAGGTATTTCCAAGGCACCAGGGCCGGGTTATATACTGGCCAAGACCTATTGACGCATCCTCGTCGAGCGTCCTGGGCAACAGATCCCTTCGGGGTCCTGGCTAAAGTCAGTAGGATCGCAGATTCTTCCGAAGTCGGAGAGTGTCTGCCTGTACGGCGAGGAACCACCAGTCTGCACACCAATAAGCCAGACATGGGACAACAGATACTCACGCAAACCTCAGGTCCTGTATGACATCACACTGATGTTGGACAACAGGATGCCTTCATCCGACATACAGGACTTCGCGTTGGAGCTCAAGCCAACAAACACAAGCAAGCAAGCAAGAATTTTATCACAGTCCTGCGTCTGATTTCTCCATTGTTCTGACAAACCGTTGGATGCACAGATCTGGTCAATAGGGTGTGTTGTGCCATCCACCATATCAGGAAAACCAGTTGATTAGGGTAATTCATAATTCATGTGTCCATTACAAACGAACGGACTTTATTTTCAAAAGGTAACAAATTGGACACGCAGGCCCGTCTTACATTCGACCCTTCCAATCACTCATCTTTCGTTCATCAGTAGTGCATAGGAAAAAACATTGTCAAATGAATTTTGTAAACATAAACAATGCATATTACCATGTTATGAGACACATCCACCACCCACCCACACATCCCCCATTTATCCCACATCATCCACCACATCCCCACACCTACACATTTCCCCACCCACCACACATCCCATCCACCCACACCCCAAGCACACATACATTCCCCAACCCACACACATCTCCCCACCCACTCACATATCCTCCACCCATCCCATTAAACACCAACAATCACCCACTCACATATCCTCCACCCACACACCTCCAACTACCCAGCCAAATACACATCCCTCAACCACACATCCCCCATGCACACACACACATCTCCCCACCAACTCACATATCCCACACCTACCCACACACAAATTCCGCACCCACCCACATAATCTCCCCCAGCCCACTCACAGATCCCGAGCCCACCCATACAAACATCCCCCACCATCTCCTAACCTACACACACTCTTTCACCCACATACCCTCTACCCACCCACACATCCTCCACCCACCCATCCCCCAACCACACATCCCTTAACCACAACCTTACCCATATGCAATCACCCACCCACACATCCTCTGCCCAACCACACATCCTCCACCCACCCATCCCCCAGCCACACATCCCTTAACCACACATCCCTTAACCACAATCCCCTACCCATATACACACACATCCCCACCCACACACACACATCTCCCCACCCATACACACATCCCTCGCTCACATCCCCACCCACCAACACATCCCCCATTCACAAGCACATACCTCCCATCCACGCACACACAACCCACACACACATCCCCCACCCATACATTCATTCCCTCCACACACGTACTTATCCCTCAACCACTAACACCCACACATCCCTCACCCACTCAACACATACATCTCCCATCTACCCACCCACACACACACCCCAACCACCCATCTAAACACACGTCCCCCACCCTTACAAACATCCTTCATCCACCCGCACAACCACACCCCACCCACCCACACACACATCCTTTATCCACACCCATCTCCCCACCCACACACATCCCCAAGACACATCCCTCACCCACACACACATCCCCCACCTACAATCACCCTCACTACCCACACATACATCCTCCACCCAGACACATACACCCCCACCCACCCAGACATATCCCACAGACACATCCCCAAATCTATCACCTACACCCATCACGCACCCATCCCCCAACTACTTACAAATTGAATGAGCTTTATATGTGCCAAACTTAAATTTTCTCCGCCTACTCCTTCATGGTCATGATTTATGAGAAGCCCCTTGTATAACTGGATTCTGACATATTTTTTCTCATTCAATGCAAACAGTAACTATATTAACATCCACATTGTCCTGGTCACTAGAAATCCATTGATAACACTTTTGTACGTTTAATAATACAATAAAATAACAAAGTAATGCAGCCTTGCAGAACACAATTACGGAACAGATAAAGTTGGACTCAGGAGAGAGTAAGTAGGTCTGGACAAAGTTAACTCACGGGGGATTGAGTAGGTCTGGACAAAGTTAACTCACGGGGGATTGAGTAGGTCTGGACAAAGTTAACTCACGGGGGATTGAGTAGGTCTGGACAAAGTTAACTCATGGGGGATTGAGTAGGTCTGGACAAAGTTAACTCACGGGGGATTGAGTAGGTCTGGACAAAGTTAACTCACGGGGGATTGAGTAGGTCTGGACAAAGTTAACTCACGGGGGATTGAGTAGGTCTGGACAAAGTTAACTCACGGGGGATTGAGTAGGTCTGGACAAAGTTAACTCACGGGGGATTGAGTAGGTCTGGACAAAGTTAACTCACGGGGGATTGAGTAGGTCTGGACAAAGTTAACTCACGGGGGATTGAGTAGGTCTGGACAAAGTTAACTCACGGGGGATTGAGTAGGTCTGGACAAAGTTAACTCACGGGGGATTGAGTAGGTCTGGACAAAGTTAACTCACGGGGGATTGAGTAGGTCTGGACAAAGTTAACTCACGGGGGATTGAGTAGGTCTGGACAAAGTTAACTCACGGGGGATTGAGTAGGTCTGGACAAAGTTAACTCACGGGGGATTGAGTAGGTCTGGACAAAGTTAACTCACGGGGGATTGAGTAGGTCTGGACAAAGTTAACTCACGGGGGATTGAGTAGGTCTGGACAAAGTTAACTCACGGGGGATTGAGTAGGTCTGGACAAAGTTAACTCACGGGGGATTGAGTAGGTCTGGACAAAGTTAACTCATGGGGGATTGAGTAGGTCTGGACAAAGTTAACTCATGGGGGATTGAGTAGGTCTGGACAAAGTTAACTCATGGGGGATTGAGTAGGTCTGGACAAAGTTAACTCATGGGGGATTGAGTAGGTCTGGACAAAGTTAACTCACGGGGGATTGAGTAGGTCTGGACAAAGTTAACTCATGGGGGATTGAGTAGGTCTGGACAAAGTTAACTCAAGGGGGATTGAGTAGGTCTGGACAAAGTTAACTCACGGGGGATTGAGTAGGTCTGGACAAAGTTAACTCATGGGGGATTGAGTAGGTCTGGACAAAGTTAACTCATGGGGGATTGAGTAGGTCTGGACAAAGTTAACTCATGGGGGATTGAGTAGGTCTGGACAAAGTTAACTCATGGGGGATTGAGTAGGTCTGGACAAAGTTAACTCACGGGGGATTGAGTAGGTCTGGACAAAGTTAACTCACGGGGGATTGAGTAGGTCTGGACAAAGTTAACTCATGGGGGATTGAGTAGGTCTGGACAAAGTTAACTCATGGGGGATTGAGTAGGTCTGGACAAAGTTAACTCATGGGGGATTGAGTAGGTCTGGACAAAGTTAACTCACGGGGGATTGAGTAGGTCTGGACAAAGTTAACTCATGGGGGATTGAGTAGGTCTGGACAAAGTTAACTCATGGGGGATTGAGTAGGTCTGGACAAAGTTAACTCATGGGGGATTGAGTAGGTCTGGACAAAGTTAACTCACGGGGGATTGAGTAGGTCTGGACAAAGATTGACTCAGGAGGTAGTGAGTACAGGGTCTGGAAAAAGATTGACTCAGGGGGTAGTGAGTAGAGGGTCTGGACAAAGATTGACTCAGGAGGTAGTGAGTAGAGGGTCTGGACAAAGATTGACTCAGGAGGTAGAGTAGACGGTCTGGAAAAAGATTGGCTCAGGAGGTAGTGAGTACAGGGTCTGGACAAAGATTGACTCAGGAGGTAGTGAGTACAGGGTCTGGACAAAGATTGACTCAGGAGGTAGTGAGTAGAGGGTCTGGACAAAGATTGACTCAGGAGGTAGTGAGTAGAGGGTCTGGACAAAGATTGACTCAGGAGGTAGAGTAGACGGTCTGGAAAAAGATTGGCTCAGGAGGGAAAGGGGGGGAGGTTGTGGATCTTGACAAAGATTGACTCAGGAGTAAATGTCTTGTCTATAGCAACAGGTGACTCACTATTGATGAAATCACCAAGGATTTCAACATCAGCCACAATTCTGTGTACAAAACTATCCATGATAACCTCAGTTATAGAAAATTTGCAGCAGATGGGTCCCAAGACAGCTTTCTGGTGATTACAAATACTTTTCTCCATCAAATTGTGATAGGAGACGAGTCTTGGGTGCATCGTTACTTAAGAAAATTCCAGACGCAGGAATCCACTGGGAAAATCAGATAATCTTTTGGAACATTAAGGGCCCCATTTTGGTGCATTTCCAGGAAAATGGGCAAACTGACTAGTGCTCAGCAGTGATATGCTAGTGAACAATTTAAAGCCTGTGATGCTATCGAAGAGGAGCGGCTAGCCAAATGGCTAAAAATGCTGGGTTCTGCTTCGGGAGACCCGGGTTCAAATCCTCTGTAATGTGTGGATTTTTTGTCTGACGGGGCAAAAATAAAACCCTAACCTGCAGTTTGTGGCAACTGCACTAGCCAGGCGGCCTTAATTCTTCAAGCTCAAGACCGCCCTGTCCTACACCATAAGGTAGGCAGTAGATGGCAGTTTTGGCAGATGCTATCGAGACACTGGGAACTTATCTCAAATAGGGTATCCTTGCTGCACGATGCCTGCCCTCATACAGCTGCACATACAGTGGATGCACTGCATGCTCTAACAAGAGAGCTGATCAATTAGCTAAGGAAGGGGCAAAAGAAGAACAGCCTGATGTGCCCGTTACATACCACCAAAAGAAAAGAATGATCAAATCAGTCAGAAAGCCACCAAAATCCTGATCAAGATGACTACCACATTATGGACAGACCAGAACAAGTCATTATTCTGCGCCTCAGAACAGGACACAATAAATTATGCAAACAATATGCAAAATTCAAGGTTGGTTAATCAACCATGTGCACATGTGGATTGGCGTCAGAGACAGCAGAGCACATACTCCAAGACTGCCCAAAATACAACATATCTAGGCAAACCTTCTGGCCTAGAGAGATGACAGTGGAAGATAAACTCTATGCACCGCTGTGTGAACTAAAAAAGACAGTTACATTCATACAAGAGACAACATTGCAGTTATAGACATATTTCAAGCGAACGAAAGAAGAAGAACTGCTGCATGCTCTGAAATTTGGGGTCTTTAAACATCCAGCATACAGTCCAGACTTTACCCCCTCAAACTTTTACTTGTTTGGACACTGAAAGAATGTTTGCAGATGGGTAATAGTGGCGGCACAAAATTGGTTTGGTTTAAGGCTACACACAAACATTGTTCTAGAAGGCATCAACTAGTGGACAGGTGAACCTTGTATGTTGCCAGGTAGGGGATTATGTTGAAAGATAACACACACAATTTCTGCTTCGCACTGTTGTAAACACGTTATTCGTAGATTTCTGTTACTTGAGGACTTCCCTTGTACTACTGTAATAATCCGCAGCGGAACTCTTCCACCTTTTGCACAGGGGAGAGCATGTGTGGGGAAATCGGAGTGCAGTGATGTCGAATCTGAAATACTTTATTTAATATTATCTTTGAGGTCAGCATGGCCGAATGGATAAGAACACCTGTTCTTAAACATCCGGTGTGTTGATGCCGAGTTAAGGGGTTCAACCCCTACACCAGACAGTTGGACTAAAATGTTGACCAATCGTCCTTGTCTTGGGATGTAAATTACGAGTACCTCTGAAGTCGGAGTGGGTTCTCCTGATGGCGTGGGACACTGTTAATAGGTAAATCTAATCCACGTGCAAAATTCTGTCCAGCACTACTAGAAGTAATATGTATGGGCTACCTTAAGTTCAAAGGCAGCGAGCGAGCGCAAAAAAAAAAAAAATATATATACCTTTGCATTGCTTCACTGTACTCTGTACTGTTGTACAAATCACAATGCTAAGTTTGTCATGCTTTCATTTGCAGTCTCGGCAGAAAGCATTCAGAAGAGCATCACTTCCATCGGCAAACAGCTGAAAGACCTAGAGTTAGACCTGCGGAACCTGGGCAAGTCCAATGACCCGAATGACAAGTTTGGAGATGTCATGAAGATATCCTTTTGTTGTCTCTGCTGCTTTTTATCTTTCTTAGGAGCATAGGAAGGGGTTATGGACAATTCGTAATCCCGCATATCACATTCGAAACACAGCTGCGGGCAAATTGGTAGGAGACCACCTTGCGTTGGTTTTCATACAATTGTATGTCTGCCGCTCTTTCAGAAAGCAATGGCAAACCACTAGACATAAAGTTGCCAAGAATGCCATCTATGGGATGAGATAACCAGTGTCACACTAATTCTCCAGTCACCTCTTACAACATGCATAGTAGCCTACAATCTTACTATTCATTGTTTTCTTTCTGGTCCCCCCTTAACACAAGGACATTCCATTTTATATTTATTTAATATCATATCTTGGAAATGTACAAGCAGATAACAGAAATGAAAGTGAACACGAATGACCACAAATATTTTCAGCTTGAAAATTATAACATCTAGGGAGATAGCCAACATATTAACAGTGAGAAAGTCTGAAACCTGGGTAATGAAGAAGCAATTAGAAGTCAAATTGAGGCCCTGAAGATATGGATATACTGAAGAATGTATTGTATTTTATGGAAACAAAAAATATAGCTTCTCGAGAGATGGAATGAAAAGATCATGATAGAAGCAAGAGAAAAGTGAAATATTTCAGCCACGTTAAAAGACTTGGTGTAACAGAGGGGACTGAGTGACAGAAAAACCAGTGACAACCACGTTAAAAGACCTAGTGTAACAGAGGGGACTGAGTGACAGAAAAACCAGTGACAGTCGCGTTAAAAGACCTAGCGTAACAGAGGGGACTGAGTGACAGAAAAATCAGTGACAGCCGCGTTAAAAGACCTAGTGTAACAGAGGGGACTGAGTGACAGAAAAACCAGTGACAGCCGCGTTAAAAGACCTAGTGTAACAGAGGGGACTGAGTGATAGAAAAACCAATGACAGCCGCGTTAAAAGACCTAGTGTAACAGAGGGGACTGAGTGATAGAAAAACCAATGACAGCCGCGTTAAAAGACCTAGTGTAACAGAGGGGACTGAGTGACAGAAAAACCAGTGACAGCCGCGTTAAAAGACCTAGTGTAACAGAGGGGACTGAGTGACAGAAAAACCAGTGACAGTCGTGTTAAAAGACCTAGTGTAACAGAGGGGACTGAGTGACAGAAAAACCAGTGACAGTCGTGTTAAAAGACCTAGTGTAACAGAGGGGACTGAGTGACAGAAAAACCAGTGACAGCCGCGTTAAAAGACCTAGTGTAACAGAGGGGGATGAGTGACAGAAAAAACCAGTGACAGTCGTGTTAAAAGACCTAGTGTAACAGAGGGGACTGAGTGACAGAAAAAACCAGTGACAGTTTGTGTTAAAAGACCTAGTGTAACAGAGGGGACTGAGTGACAGAAAAACCAGTGACAGTCGTGTTAAAAGACCTAGTGTAACAGAGGGGACTGAGTGACAGAAAAACCAGTGACAGTCGTGTTAAAAGACCTAGTGTAACAGAGGGGACTGAGTGACAGAAAAACCAAAGACAGCCATGTTAAAAGACCTAGTGTAACAGAGGGGACTGAGTGACAGAAAAACCAATGACCAAGTCCTACAAAAAACAAATGAAAATCGTAAACTGATTAGAGAAATTAGACATAGTCAACATTTTTGGTCACGTTATGGGAAGAAATAAATTGGAGAACTTGGTGACAACATGCAAGATTGAGGGGAAGAGAACAATGGGAAGGCAGAGAAGTAAATATCTGGATGGTTTGGCCATGTGGCATGGTCGAGACAAAAACACTGAGCTGATCCAAGAATGTTGATTGAGTGAGATGGAGAAAAATGACCACAAATGCTTATAGGCATGGCACATGATGATAGTGATGAGTGCACAGGGTTGATGTACCTATAGTGTGTTTATTTTAATTTTTTTGCCCCAATATAAAATTCAATATCTCAGTAACCGACTGAGGGAAAATGATGAGATTTAGCATATAACCTTATCATTATGTCCTCGCTTTTTTAAAAATTGTCTCTCGGTTTTCATTTTGGCACAAACAGCGCGGAGTTAAATGGTATTGTTCAGAGGTGTCTCCAATGGGGATTCTTTCATGAAACGTGATTATATAAATAAACTAGCTGACTCGGCCCGGCTTCGCCCAGCTCCTGGCAGGGATCTATCTATCTACCCACCCATCCACCTACCTACCTACCTTCCTACCTTTCTGTCTGTCTGTCTATCAACCAGTCCGTGCTATTAAATATTGATAAAATTTACTGGAAAAAATGTGAGGACCATGTGTTGAAAGAGGAAGACTATTGGAGAAAGGATGGATTGAATTTTATGCAACCGAGAACAATCATCAACCTACTGGAATCGTCCGACACAGATTAAGGTCTGAGCAGATCGCAGACCTTAATCTACGTACACACTTACTGGGATATTTTGCTCCAACTATTCAGACGAATTGCAGGCCCTAAACATTACCACATCAGCATAATGTCAATGGCAACAGTTTGTATTCCACAGTGATGAATTTTCAATTCCGCAAGCCCTCAACGGTGACAAACAACTGTATTGAAAAAAAACACACACACACTAAACGCATTGAATACCAACAGAAGAGTAATATTGCGGTGGAAACTGACATATTGTGGCATAACAAGAAATGTGAGATCAAACACGTCAAATTAGGGGACAACACACGTGCATACAAATCGATCTATAAACTTCAATGAAAAGAGGACCAACATCTTGGTCGTTAAGAAGAAGGCACACTACAGAGACACTGACAACTATTTTCATAGTGCAAAACAGGTAATCATGTTCCGTCTCTGAATGGTAAACAGCAGAGTAGACAATCTTTCACGAAGACTCAAAGTGGGTCTGTCACCCATGCGTACGTGTGAACAAACTACACAGACAGCTAAACAGATCCTTACAAATGGAAACATGAAGACTAAATTGCGTTATCATTTCTGGTCACTCCATACGCTCATTAACGCACAGCTATTTGGAAGCTTTCACGAACTCAATATAAAAAGCTAACATGAATACTTGTGTACACTTTATTAACCAGCAGCTGAAGAAACAAGAAGGAAATGAAAAATAAGGTAAGAAATATATTCCTTCTACTTTCTTGTTAATTTACAAATTATTTACCCCATGCCTCTGTAAATTCTCTGTCTTTACTAATATTACACATTGCACCCCTCTCGGGATTCTCCGTGGTGAAGTGGTCAAGCCGTGACTCGGGCTCCGAAGGTTGTATGTTCGATTCCGGGCCGCGTCCTTCATGTCACGAGTGCATTTTTTCGGAGACTCCCGAGGGTCGTCGCTGGAGCTATGGAGTTTGTACTTTGTGCGACGCTTTCCGCGCTGCGGAAACTGAGCCATATGGGATAAAAACCCGGTGCAATGCAGCCGACCCTGTAGACTTTTAAGCTACTTCTTTCATTGCACCCACTCCCATACTAATCCGGATACGCCTTGTGTGTCATCTGAATTGGAGGAGCGGCCATTACTGTAAACACAAATTTGTTAGCGAGAAATCACTAGTTTTTCAGCAAAACATCAAAGATATGTCGCCGCTTTCGATGATTTAAGTTGCTTTTGAACCTATCAAAGACACATTCCTTGGGTGGGGGTAAATATAAGACGGCAGGAAAAATTTCATAACGATGCAACAGACAGTTTTCAAAATAATTGATCGTGAATGAAGGCATTCTTTTTGGGACATACTATAGGTCAGTATGAGGAGGCCCTCTCCCCTAAGTATTAACTGTAAAACCATGTATGGTGGTTTGATATGTACAGGGAAAACATGTTTATCCCCAAATCAGCAAGCCAGTACTCTTGAGTCAGGTGGAAGCACTTGACAACAAAACCTACAATTGGGTAGGAGAGTACAGGTCAACTTTGTACTTCATTTGGCCAGTAGCAATAAATAAATTAGTTTGTGAGAAGCAAAACTTTTGTTCCTGACCATGCTTCTGTCAGTCTTGTCAGACAAATAACAGGTTGGAGAGTGCATTGCTAATAAAGAACAAGTTGAGCTACGTAAATATCCCATCCTAAGAGAATCCAATGCAATTCAATCCTTATGAAGGGAAAAAAACAATTCAGCCTTGTTCAACCTGCTTCTGCAGCATCAGTAATAATAATATTTTGTGTGTGTGTGGTGTGTTTTTTATATACATTCCTTTTTTTATACTTTCCTTTTTTTTTCTTTTGAGTTAGTCGTAAACAGGACTGGTTATATTTTCTCCTTGTACTCTTAGGGTGCAGTTGGGTTTTTTGGGGCGCATGCTGACTGGCATTTTCATTCTTGCGTTGAATTGGTCCTGATGAGGACCTGCCAGATTCAGTTTACTCCTTTGTTTGTTGCTTACTCTAAAAGGATTGGGTTAGAACTTTTTTAGTTCCTCAGGACTGATCAAGAACTCATTTAGTCCTCATAGGGACTGGCATAGTCCTCATAAGGACTGGTGTTGAACTAATTTAGTCCTCATAAGGGCTGCCTAAGAGTATAAAATGATCACTTAATTTATATGAGGGGGAGGTATCTGAGGCTTGAATAGTGGTGATATCTGCCAAAACCAAGTGTTAGGAGCTATACAACCATTAGTGCTACACATTCCACAGACCTGAACACTATTAGATCATGTGACACGCACATATTTGATACTACAATGTCTTTGACGTTATTGGTGGAAGAAAAAAGCCTTAGAGAATTGTTAATCATTTTAATAAAGGTTGAAGCAACGCTGACTGATATGTCCTTCATATTAACTGTGGGCGATAGTGTGGCTTCCAGAGATCTCATCGTTACTTGTATTCTCACCCTGTTGCTGTCTCTCGTGCTGAGAAGGAAGCTAGGTTTGAATAAGGGTACAAGCTTTATTTTCCATGGGCTGAGAATTTTGCACAGCTCTGTATAGCTTCATGCCTGTCAAGTCTTTCACAACTTATTGCAAGTAGAAAATCAGTGACAGACAGTCGTTGAGAGAAGATGGTTGTTGGAGATGGATGGTTGTTGGGTAGAGGTAGGTTATTGTTGGACAGAGGCGGGTGGTTGAGAGGATGATGGTCGTTAGTTAATAAGCTCATGTTTCCTTAACAAGACTGCACAGCTTTTTGAAAGAAGCACAGAGTCAGCACGAGTTACTAATTGCCATGTACAGGAAGCTGGAATCTCTCTATGACAACACTGCGAAGTACCTGACCTTTGACTCCAAGAAGTACACAATGGAAGAGTTCTTTACTGATATAAAAACATTTAAGGACGGACTGCAAGTAAGTTTGGCTGCTTTTGATACGTTGTGTGTAAACTTTCTTAGTCAGATATGACTGAGCTACAGTACTACCTGCTTTCTGTTATTGCCAAATGTTGGATGGCATTTACCAATCTTCACATTATGCTGACGGCTTCGGGCGGAGGAGCACAATTGAGAGGGTACAGGCCTCTTGGTGGGAGGAAATGCAACCTAAAGACTAAATGTCATGGCAGGGTAGACCAGGCTCTAAGCCTTGGTTGGTAACTGGTCTAGGATTGAAGATCCGACAGGCGGACAATTAGAGCATGGCTTTGCTGATCCGGCAGCTTCTGCAGCTTGTCTTGTTCCAGACATATTGGTGTTACCTTTCCTCTGGAGTAAACTAGGCAGGTCAAGAGAGGGATCATGCTGCATGGGCAACAGTCTCCACAATTCAGCCCAGGCTTTGTGCTATGGAGAGGTATAACTCCATCCCTGATCTTAACCAGTCTCGGAATCAAAGTGAAAGGTAGCAGTTATGGGTTATTGTCAGTTGGCATAGACAGGGGCGCCACAGGATGCGTCTGACAATGGGAGACACCTACAGGTGTCACTGATCAGCTACCGCCCACCTCAAGCTGGGCAGCCCCAAATATCCATTGTGGATGAACATTTACATGGCAGATTGGTCTGATCAATCATTACCGCCATTGATTGTAATTTTCCGTTTTTGAAGCACAATGTAACAATTGTCTATCAAGACAGCCAGGTGCGAGTAGGTAAAGTAACTCATACCTGTGCTGCTCGTATTATTAATCTGTCTTGGTCATATTCGGGTTCATACAATGTGCATACAAGGCACATTCTTGAAGGATATGTTAAACTCATTTCTTCCTCCTCCAATTATCTCTTCCTCCTCCAATTATCTCTTCCTCCATTTATCTCCGTGAAGTGTTGGAGGGAGGTGTAAGGATATTTTATGCTCTTTTTCCAGTGCACTTGGTAAGTTGGTCTTCATTTCTCTAAGGTTGTTCTGGTACCATCATTCCATCTTGTATGTGACTTTCCCCTAGCTCTGTATCCGTTATATTTTTTCCAAATAGCTGTTTGTGATAAAATGGTACCCAGGACACTTATAAGGCGGCTGAACCATTTAATCTACTTTTCTTTAAAGATTTGTATGATAGGTTTCAGACCTATTCTTCCGATTTCCTGATTCTCTCACAATTACTCTCACAGCTCTTCTGATCATGATTTTGCTATCGTTAGTTGCAGTAAGTCAGTGTGTGGCAAAATGTCGGCCAAAAAAGTCATGAGATTTGCTGTAGTTGTTACACGTAATTTTCCATGCATCAAAATTGGTGTTGTCAGTTCATGCCTCTCCAAACCTGTCACTTCATATTTTAATCTAACGGATATGGCCATCCTCTCGTCTTTTATCTTAGCATGGAAAAATATCGCCACAAATTTCAACATTTTATTGATCATGAGATGTGAAGCATTGTCACCCATACCTGTCGGCAAGGTAGTTTGTTTTTTGTTTTTGTTTTTTTTATTTTGGAGTGGGGGAGGGGGGGTTGTATCACTTTGTACTCAAGCATACCACACACGTACTACTACTTCTAGTGTACAGGACTGAATTTTGCGTGTGGATTAGCTTTCCCTATTACCAGTGTCCCTCGCCATCAGGCGAACCCACTCCGATTTCTGAGGTACTTATACATTATGTCCCCAAGTCAAAGATAAGTCAACATTTTAGTCCGACTGACCTGTGTAGGGGTTGAACCCGCTAACTGGGCATGAGCACACCAGAAGTTTAAAAGCAAGTTCTCTTAACCATTCAGCCATGGTGACCTCCAAGGTAGTTGGTGATGATGTAGATGATGATGATAATGAAGTAAGTTATAATCCTGGTGTATGTAAAATTGAACATCAACTATATTGTCAACAGAAAGCCCTAAAGGAGAATGCCAAAGTGAGAGACATTCAAGAAAAGAACCGAAGGGCAGTAGAAGCTCGGGAGAAATCAGAAAATGAGAAACGAGAGAAGAAGCTCCGACAGGCTGCTATCTTAGATATGACAGCAAGTAAGTGTTAGTTTGTCTGTTTGAGAATGTTGTTACAATACCTTAATACACGCAGGATGTCTTCCCCTGGTCCTAGGATAGTGCATCGATTGCCTGGCAATCTCATATAAGTGCAAAAAACTAGACAGCTCTTATGCATGTTGAAAAGTACGGAAACCCTTGGTAGTTGAGAGTAGGTCAATTAGATTTGAGCTAAGAAACATCACACTCTATGTCCCCTCGTTCAACAGCCAGCGAAGAGTCATACTGCTAATGCAACTGCCATCAGATACAAGTTCAGATCTTCCCTCTGTGTTGAGATTCACCCAGAGCCCCTGACGATCCCCTGCCATATCATTCTTGCCACATGCGGGTGCTCAGTCTGTTCCATCGCTATCTCCACCTGGTCCCACAGGTCCCAGGTGAGATTCCAAAAGTAGACAACCCACCCATGAAAAGAATATTTATAGAATGTGTGGTTCTGATATGCCAAAGTGTTAAGATGACTTGTGGCACAACGCAAGGGAATAACAGTAAAATGCTTCAGCATATGCAGCGTACCTGTGGCAATATTCACATTGAGGGCCATTTTTCCAACATAAACAATGGGATATTTGCAATTCAATGTTTAAAAAATTCTTTGAATGCCATGGACCAAGAATAAGAAATATTCTACAATATCTGAATATTGATCAATTCTGTTGACCAAGAAGACAAATTCTGACATCCTTCAGGATCTGAATATTGAACAATTCCGTGGACCAAGAAGACAAATCCTGACATCCTACAGGATCTGAATATTGAACAATTCCGTGGACCAAGAAGACAAATCCTGACATCCTACAGGATCTGAATATTGAAAAATATTGACTCATAAAGTGCCCAATGTCGCAGAATCTGAAATATTTCAACCATATTAAATGTCAGTGGTTTGAATGTTGGGTGGCACTTACTAAATCCAGCACCCCACATTGTACCAGCGGCTTTGGGCAGAGGAGCGCATTCGGGAGGGTACAAGCCTTATCCTGGTCTAGGATCATACTACTTCATGCCAGTTTGCCTTTGTTTTTTGTCCATCTTCATGTTGGTCTGCCCTTGCCTCTTATTCCAAAAGCCAAGCCTTCCAGTACTGTTCTATCACTTATGTTGAATATGGCTTATTTCAGTACTCTACTAAATGATGCAGAAACCTGAACAATTAACGTGCCAAAGTATTGTTCGTTTTGTAATTTTGTTTGATATATAACTGGCAGCATGACAAGATGCAGTAAAATATGCCAACCAAGAAATCATGCAGTACAGTCAAACCTCGGTTTTCGTCGGTTTCGGATTTCGTTGAACTTTCCCTCGAAAAAATTGTCTCAGATTTTGTCTGTTGCCTCGGATTTTGTCAGCGTGCCGAAGGGACCTTGCTGCTAATTTTGTGAAAACAAAGGGACCCACGCATTCTGCTTAGTTTGTTTCTCATGTGAGCATCACTTGCTAATAATAACATGCGAGAGGGGTATTAAGATTGCTGAAATTGGCTGCATTTACGGGAAGTCACCATCCACAATAAGTTCCATTGTGGCAACAAAGGAAACAACAGAGGAGGCTAATGTAGCAGAAGGCATGAATGTGCTAACAAAACAGAGATTGCAAACAATTGAAAATGTCGAACAGTTATTATTAATTTGGATAAATCAAAACCAGTTAGATGGCGATTCTGTTTCGGAGGCAATTATATGTGAAAAGGCTAGACTGTTGTATGCCGATCTCATTAAGAAAATTCTGGCGAAGAGTGCTAGTGTACTTAGTGATTTTAAAGGCAGCAGAGGATGGTTTGAAAACTTCAATAGGTGCACTGGCGTACACAATGTTACTAGGCACGGTGAAGGAGTGAGTTCTGACAAGATTGGGGCCAAAAAATAGTATTAAACACTATATTTATTCTCTATAAAATGTGTTTTTGGTATGCATTTTGGAGTTTCTAGAATGAATTAATTGGATTTACATTGATTCATATGAGAATAATTGCCTCTGTTTTTGTCGGTTTCGGATTTCGCTGATTGTCTTCGGACAGATTGACGAAAACCGAGGTTTGACTGTATATTGTTTATGGCTTTTATGTTTAAATGAATAGGCAATTAGAAAGTCAAATTAAGACCTTGGTAATGTAGAATTAACAGAAAATTGTATTTCATGAAAATTGATTGATTGATTTAGGAATCAACATCACAGCATTCAGGGCATTCCCATAAGTGCTCCGTCCCCATCCTCAGCAGCCAGCGAAGAGTTCCAACACTAATAGTACCAGTAGCAATCTGAATATAAGTCCGTCTCGCCTTTCCTCTGAGCGTTGAGCGTCGGCCAGATCCCTTCATCACTCCTCGTTGTCTCATTCTTGCCAGACCATGGTAATCCATTTGCTCCTCCGAGGTGTGCACGTGCTCCCACAAGGCCGTGACCACGTCTACCTTGTCATGTATCAGTACTCCATCAAGTTCTGCAGAGCCAGCCAATCTGTCTGCCTGTTCATTTCCCAGCACACCGGCATGCCCCGGAGAAAAGATCCAGGCGACGCTTGTCCCCCGTGACCTCCGAAGCGAAGCAAGCCACTCCGCACGAAGTCTGCCCGTCCTCACCCTCGTCAGCATGCTTTCTGAGTCAGTTACAATCACGATGTGTGTGTGTGTCATATTCTCCAACCAGCGGAGAGCCGCAGTGACTGCCTCCACTTACATTCTTAAGGTGGATGTTGTGGTATCATATGCCAGTCTCTCCTGCCCCAAACATCGACCATTAGCTTTGGCTATGAACCCCCAGCCACTTCTCTCACCTCTTGACACCGAACCATCTGTGTAGATAATCACATCACTCGAGTGAGCATTGTCCTGAATTAGTTGCTGGATTTCCACTTCCGTGGCCCCTGCTGGCCACTCCCTGCACTCCCGGCTTAATGTGATTATAACTCTGCACAAGTCTGACTGCTCCGCTGGCACTCTGAACCACTCCTCTCCACGCCTAATGTTCTCCAAGGGGCACACCTGTCTGATCGTATCCTCTGCCTGAGCCATCCATGATTTCCCTCTTATCAGTCGCTGACCCTTAACTGCGTGAAACAATCAAATAAGAGGTTCTTGAGAGGCTGGAAATGAGAAGTTTCTGAAAGAAATTTTTTAAAAAAGTGAAATAATTTGGCCACATAAAAAAAAAACACCGCTCTTTTATAAACAATTTTCTGTCTTTGATCTTCCATTGAAGCATTCAGCCCTCAACCAACCCATGCCAAGCTCTCCTCAGTAGATGGTCATGATTGGTTGGATTTTTCAGCTAAGTCTTCTATTGGACGAGGTTATAAAAACCATCTTAAGTGCAAGAGTTGAAGACAGGCAAGCAAGTGGTAGCTGGTGATACAAGTAGGATATCAATAGCTGGATGCACAAGTCTGCCATGAGTGTACTGCCCAGGGGAAGGACAGAATGTCGATTCATTGCAGCCAACCTTAATTGTGGAGATGGCACCCATTTGATGCCTGTGCTATTTATATATCTATAAGATGTATATTATTGGGATATGTTTGATAATTTTTGGCATTTCGATACTAATCATCCTGGTTTCTTAATTTCTAGCATATCTAATGTTCTTACAGATAATCAAGAAGGTGTTATGGACAGCCTGTTAGAAATTCTGAAAACTGGTTCAGCTTTTACTGTCACTAGAGAGCGGAGAGATGGCAAGCGTCGGACACCAAGGGCTGCTGGAGGTCTGTGGGTCTTGTAATATCATTATATCTTGTAATATGATCTCTGTATCTTGTAATGTCATCATGGGTACCATTTAATGTCAGCGTCTCTATCTTGTAATGTGATCTTGTAATGTCATCTGTATATCTTGTAATAACATATGTGTATCTTGTAATGTCATCACCTGTGTATCTTGCAGTGTCACCACATGTGTATCTTGCAATGTCACCATCTGTGTATCTTGTAATGTCATCATCTGTGAATCTTGTCATGTCATCTATCTTGTAATAACATCTGTGTATCTTGTAATGTCATCACATGTGTACCTTGCAATGTCACCATCTGTGTATCTTGTAATGTCATCATCTGTGAATCTTGTAATGTCATCTATCTTGTAATGACATCTGTGTATCTTGTAATGACATCTGGTATTCTTCTAAATGTCATTGGAAAATAGTAACTGGTAGTGTTATCAGTCCAAATGTCTATAGAAGATTGTAACTGTGGTAGCATTATCATTCAAAATGTCACTGGAAGATTGTAACTGTGGTATAGTATTATCATTCCAAATATCACTGGAAGATTGTAAATGTGGTATAATGTTATCATTCCTAATGTCACTGGAAGATAGTTACTGGTATAGTATTATCCTTCCAATGTCACTGGAAGATTGTAACTGTGGTATAGTGTTATCATTCCTAATGTCACTGGATGATTGTAACTGTGGTATAGTGTTATCATTTTTGTCACTGGAAGATTGTAACTGGTAGAGTTTTATCATTCTTGTTACAGGAAGTGTAGCTGTGGTATGGTGTTATCATTCCTAATGTCACTGGAAGTTTGTAACTGTGGTATGGTGTTATCATTCTTGTCACTGTAATATTGTAACTGTGGTATGGTGTTATCATTCTTGTCACTGTAATATTGTAACTGTGGTATGGTGTTATCATTCTTGTCACTGTAATATTGTAACTGTGGTATGGTGTTATCATTCTTGTCACTGGAAGATTGTAACTGTGGTATGGTATTATCATTCCTAATGTCACTGGAAGAATGTAACTGTGGTATGGTGTTATCATTCCTAATGTCACTGGAAAAGTGTAACTGTGGTATGGTGCTATCATTCTTGTTACTGGAAGAGTGTATCTGTCATATGGGTTATAATTCCTAATGTTGCTGGAGGATTGTAACTGGTATAGTGTTATCATTCCTGTCACTGGAAGATTGTAACCATGGTATAGTATTATCATTCTTGTCATTGTAAGATTGTAACTGAGGTAGTGTTATAATTCTTAATGTCACTGGAAGATTGTAACTGTGGTATAGTGTTATCATTCTTGTCACTGGAAGAGTGTAACTGTGGTATAGTATTATCATACTTGTCACTGAAAGATTGTAAATGTGATATAGTGTTATCATTCCTAATGTCACTGGAAGATTGTAACTGGTATAGTGTTATTCCTAACGTCACTGGAAGATTGTAACTGTGGTATAGTGTTAGCATTCTTGTCACTGGAAGGGTGTAACTGTGATAGTTATCATTCCTAATGTCACTGGAAGATTGTAACTGTGGTGTAGTGTTATCATTCTTGTCACTGGAAGATTGTAACTGTGGTATAGTGTTGTTATTCTTGTCACTGGAAGATTGTAACTGTGGTATAGAGTTATCATTCTTGTCACTGGAAAATTTTAACTGATATAGTGTTATCATTCTGATCACTGGAAGATCGTAACTGGTACAGTGCTATCATTCTTGTCACTGGAAGATTGTAACTGATATAGTGTTATCATTCTTGTCACTGGAAGATTGTAACTGGTACAGTGCTATCATTCTTGTCACTGGAAGATTATAACTGATATAGTGTTATCATTCTTGTCACTGGAAGATTGTAATTGGTAAAGTGCTATCATTCTTGTCACTGGAAGATTGTAAATGTGGTATAGTGTTATCATTCTTGTCACTGGAAGATTGTAACTGTGGTATAGTGTTATCATTCTTGTCACTGGAAGATTGTAATTGGTAAAGTGCTATCATTCTTGTCACTGGAAGATTGTAAATGTGGTATAGTGTTATCATTCCTAATGTCACTGGAAGATTGTAACTGTGGTATAGAGTTATCATTCTTGTCACTGTAATATTGTAACTGTGGTATGGTGTTATCATTCTTGTCACTGGAAGATTGTAAATGTGGTATAGTGTTATCATTCCTAATGTCATTGGAAGATTGTAACTGTGGTATAGTGCTATCATTCTTGTCACTGGAAGATTGTAACTGGTATAGTGTTATCATTCTTGTCACTAGAGCATTGTAACTATTGTATAGAGTTATCATTCCTGCCATTGTAAGAGTTAACTATGATATAGTAAAGTGGTGTCATAATGGTGATGCCAAGGTAGCAGTTTTAACCCCTTCACCAGTCAGTTGGGTTAAAATGTTAACTTCTTATCCTTGACTTAGGGATGTAAATTACAAGTACCCCAGAAGTTGGGTTTGTAAGATGACGAGGGACACTGGTAATAGGGAAAGCTAATCCGCATGCAAAAAAATCAGTCCACTGCACTTAGAAGTACTCTAGTCCTAAGCAAACAAATGCCCAGAAAAAAAATTTCACACTTGGATGTATTGTTTTATTTTATTTTAATAAATAAATATTGATACACAGTGGTTATTTTTGGAGGATTCATTAATTGATCCCCATAAAAAAAATTTTTAAAAGAGACTAATAATGAACAGCGATATCATGACACACTTGTAGCAACTTATATGAAGCGGTAATTTTACCAGTTCTAGTTCCATTCACCAGTATCTATCTGTAGTTTATTGAACAGGTAGCACTCCAGCTTGTTTTGTACTTTGTGGAATCTGAAGATTGTTGCTTGGTCAAGTCTGCGGATTTGGTTATATGCATTGTATTTCTAGTGGCTGGGAAGTTCTTATTCCAACTTGGTTTTATAATTACTTCTTAAAAATCTCCTGGCTCCATCTTGTTTTCATGTCTATTTAATTACATGTCTATTTGCTGTCTTAGTCAGATATGACAGTAGACGGTACTACCTGGTTTCTGATAGTGCTGATTTTTGGATAGTGTTCACTAAACCCACATTGTGCCAATGCCTTTTTGCAGATGAGCACAATTGGGAGGGTGCATGCCTTATCCTGGTGCAAGGAAATGCAACTTAAAGACTAAATGTCATCGCAAATCAGACCAGGCCCTAAGCCTTGGTCGGTAACTGGTCTAGGATGGAAGCTCCAACAGTCAGGAAGTTAGAGTATTGCTTTACTAATCCACAATTTAACAAGGTGATAGTGTGCATTTGCTGTACCCTGTCCTGTCTCTTCTGTTACTTCAAAGGCATTTAATCTCCAAACCTCTACAACAGTCACGGCATCCTAGCTATATTTGCTGTAACCTTGAACATGTAGCAGATGAATAAGATGAATATTCTCTGCCATGATATATTGTTCAGTCGAGATGATAATTAAAAGCTATATGGAGGTCAGTCCCGATGTACATAATACGAATCATGGACAATTAGCTGACAAGTGAGGAATTATGTGACAGCTGCAGAAATAATGGTTTTATAGTAGAGTGATGCCATGGATGGATGGAAAGAGTAATTAATACATTTTGAAAGAAGTCAACTCATAAAGAGAATTGGTTATAGACAGACCACATCGAAAGGGGTACGGTATCAAGCTACAATTATTGAAGTTAACCATATCTATCTTTACAGCTGAAAAGGGAATATTATTATTGAACATCAATCTATATTTACTGAAAGTTAATCTTTAACTTTATCTGTGTCATCAGAAAGGATAATAGTAATATTGAACAACAAAGCTATACACTGAATTTAACCTTATCTATCTTTACAGCTGAGAGGCGTGCTCAGCTGTCCAGAACCCACTCGAAGCAGAACCTGATGGAGAACTCTCCTTTACGAGAGATCAACTTTGAGGATTCATACAATGTCAGCTCAAATGTGATCCGAGAGAACACCAAAAACAAGGCTCACAGAAAACCTCCCAGAGATGAAGAGTCTGAGGCAGAGAAACTTCTGAAAAGATTGAAAGCTTTGTGATTGGTTGATAGAATGTGAATACTTTGTGATTGGTTGAAAGGATAAGGAATTTGTAATGGTGTTAAAATGTTGACGACTTGTTTGGTTGATAGAATGTCAAGATTTACCTAATGGTTGACAGAATATGTTAAAGATATTAGACTTGACAGAATTAGATTTTGTGCTTTACGAAATGGTATGGGTGCCAGTCATTCAGAAAGTAATAGCAAACAACTGAACGTAAACTTGCCAAGAGATCACAAACAGGTGCCCCCCCCCCCCCCCCCAAATGCCAGGGGGAGGTGGTGATTGTGGTGTCCTGTAAAAGATATGCAACTAACTTTTTTAACTAAGAAACTATGACACCATAAGCCAGACAGTTATTTTTCTGATCCTAGTATATTTTTAAATGGCATTTGTTCAGGATTGAAAAAATGAATTAACAAAATTAAAGGGCGATTATGACACCATAGCTTACAGAAAACAAAGTTGATACACAGTAGTTACAGAATGGCACAACAAAAGCTACATATGTTGATAGAATTGTTGGCAGAATAAATATTACAATAGTTGACATTAATAAAGGAATGGCATAACAAAGATTAGAATAGTTGACAGAATGGCAGGCAGGATTAAATGTACTGAATTTAAGAACCATCGCTGCACTTGTCATTTCCAAATATGCTCCAGCCCCTCTTCAAAAGCCATTTGTACAGTTCTCATGTTGATTTCCAATAACATTTTGAAAGCCCACCTGGTTTTACCTGTTTACCCTTTCTACCCTTCACATCAATGTCCACCCAGAGAGGTTTGTCTTCTAACGATGTACGTAACACCCACTACAGAATCCTTGACTACAGATGATAAAGCTATACACACACACACACACTGTCATTCTTGTTGTGACAGAACAAGTTTAGAATAATTGAGTAGCTCCAGTGATTCTTGTAAAAGATGACAGAATATAGTACTATGAGTTGAGTTGCAGGGTTGTTTTTTTAAAAATTATAATAGTGAATAGACTTCTTCCAACTATTTTAATTGCATGAAGTTTATGTATATCCACTTGTATGTGTTGTCACATCACACATATATTGGTAGGACCCCGTGTATTGCTTATCTTGCCATGGTTTATAAGCATAGTGGCTCACTTAACAAACATCGGTGTTTATTGGCCGACAGACTGGGCTGTAAGTTAATTATACCACACAAGAAATAGATTTTTTTTTTCTTTTGGAGTGCACTGGACTACACTTGTGATCCCAAAACAAGGAGGATAAAGTCATTTCAGTCTCAGGGGGGATCATTGTTCAAAACTGGTTGTGGGGGGAGGGTTTGGAAACTAACTGTCTAGTTACAGAAGGTTGGTCGTTCCCAATGTTTTCCACTAGGCTGGAACAGCACCTGGAAATTGTGAAGGGGCGAATTAGACCCACAGCCCTGGCAACAACAAAATTTTTTTTTTGCTCCGACAGTTGGACGGACACATTCGTGGTATAGCTGGAAAAACCAGTGGGTCTATTTTCATATGACCGTCTTTAAAAGAAGAGAAATTCAGGAGGCAAATAGCAAGCTTGATGGAAGGAGAGTACTCCTAAGGGTGCCCAGAGCCGTCATTGACAAAAAAAAACTTTAGGATGTATGTCCTTTTAAGGGACACATCCACTCAAAACGGATGAGCCATAAGACAAAAATGGAAAAAGCAAGAAGAAACAAAAGATCCACCAGCCCTGAAGGGATTAAAATGGAGAAGCAAGGAATTAAATCTGCCCTAAAACACTACCAATGGTGTTCTTACACAATGTTCGCATGCATAGGTGAGTTTTGTGTTCTTACATTGTGTGCATATGAGTGTGCACGTGCATACATGAGGGTTTCGGTGCCTTCCACTTTTGTTCTTGTGTGTGGTGTCTCTACTCTTGTTAGTCTTGTGTGTGTCTGCCTGCTATTGTTAAGTCATGTGTATGTATGACATGCACTCACATTACTTTGTCTTGTGTGTCTCTACTCTTGTTACAAGTCTTGTGTGTGTCTCTCTCTACTCTTGTTACATAGTCTTGTGTGTCTCTACTCTTGTTACATAGTCTCGTGTGTGTCTCTACTCTTGTTACATAGTCTTGTGTGTGTGTCTCTACTCTTGTTACATAGTCTTGTGTATGTGTGACATGCAGCTCTCATTACTCTTGTATGTGTCTCTCTACTCTTGTTAGTCTTGTGTCTGTCTCTCTCTACTCTTGTTACATAGTCTTGTGTCTCTCTCTCTACTCTTGTTACATAGTATTGTGTATGCGTGTGTGTGAGTCTACTCTTGTTACATAGTCTTTGTGTGTGTCTCTCTCTCTACTCTTGTTACATAGTCTTGTGTGTGTCTCTCTCTCTACTCTTGTTACATAGTCTTGTGTGTGTCTCTCTCTCTACTCTTGTTACATAGTCTTGTGTATGCATGTGTGTGTGTCTACTCTTGTTACATAGTCTTTGTGTGTGTCTCTCTCTCTACTCTTGTTACATAGTCTTGTGTGTGTCTCTCTCTCTACTCTTGTTACATAGTATTGTGTATGCGTGTGTGTGTGTCTCTCTCTCTCTCTACTCTTGTTACATAGTCTTGTGTGTGTCTCTCTCTCTACTCTTGTTACATAGTATTGTGTATGCGTGTGTGTGTGTCTACTCTTGTTACATAGTCTTTGTGTGTCTCTCTCTCTACTCTTGTTACATAGTCTTGTGTGTGTCTCTCTCTCTACTCTTGTTACATAGTATTGTGTGTGTCTCTCTCTCTACTCTTGTTACATAGTCTTGTGTGTGTCTCTCTCTCTACTCTTGTTACATAGTCTTGTGTGTGTCTCTCTCTCTACTCTTGTTACATAGTCTTGTGTATGCATGTGTGTGTGTCTACTCTTGTTACATAGTCTTTGTGTGTGTGTGTCTCTCTCTACTCTTGTTACATAGTCTTGTGTGTGTCTCTCTCTCTACTCTTGTTACATAGTCTTGTGTGTGTCTCTCTCTCTACTCTTGTTACATAGTTTTGTGTGTGTCATGCAACGCTACTCTTGCTACAGTCTTGTGTGTGTGTCTCTACTCTTGTTACATAGTCTTGTGTATGTGTGTCATGCAACTCTACTCTTGTTACTGTCTTGTGTGTGTGTCTCTACTCTTGTTACATGGTCTTGTGTATGTGTGACATGCAACTCTCATTACTTAGTCTCGTGTCTCTACTCTTGTTACTTAGTCTTGTGTGTGTCTCTCTACTCTTGTGTATGTGTGACATGCAACTCTACTCTAGTTACATAGTCTTGTGTGTCTCTCTACTCTTGTGTATGTGTGACATGCAACTCTACTCTAGTTACATAGTCTTGTGTGTCTCTCTACTCTTGTGTATGTGTGACATGCAACTCTACTCTTGTTACATAGTCTTGTGTGTCTCCTCTACTCTTGTGTATGTGTGACATGCAACTCTACTCTTGTTACATAGTCTTGTGTGTGGTGTGTCTCTCTCTACTCATGTTACTTGGTCATCTGTATGTACGTCTGCCTTGCAAACTATGTCGCACATCTGGTTTTAAATGTTGTAGCCAATATTCAGCATTTGTCATGCATTGAATATGCATCTGACATATATTCTGTAACGTCCAAGAAATATGTGATACAATATAACCAGTGATGAACTTGGCAGTGTTTGCCATGTTGTAAACTATACACTGTTGTAAATATAACTTGAAATTGTATTACATTACACTGGGGCTTGTTTTCCACAGTTTGGAATTTTGATGTTTTTCCCAACTCAGTGCTGGGTAAATAAAATAAATTGTATATGGCTTCTTTGTTTTTTTTTTTTTTATTTTAAAGCAGTTCCCTTGATATATATATTTCTTAAGCCAAATGTGACTGTTGCTGTCATGTGTCAATTATCTCTCCTGAATCCTCTATGACTTCCCCTTCATTAATGATCTTCTCTGGACTGTCATGTTTTTTTATATCCAAAATACTTGATTTCCCTCATGTGATGTCCTTAATTGTAGGTACTTTCTTTCCGATTTGCCGTATTTTACCAGAGATTATTTTAGTTTTTTTTGTTATGGTGTCTCCATTTAAAGGATATATAGAGTACTCGTTATACGTTAAATTCAAGTTCGCGTTAAAAAAGGGACCAATTACTTTATATAGTTTTTCCCTCCTCGGTTTACATGCGTACATCTCTTGTTTCTGAAATTCATTTCTCATACAGAGTGACCTTTTCAGACGTAAGTATACCCACAAATCACATTTTATGTAGATGTATTTGTTTGTTCTAGTATGTGTTATTAGATGTATCGTCCATTTTTATGTAAACCTTGTCATTTTCGACTATTAAAGTCAGGACGCTCATCCCGAACGAAAATGATGAAAATTGCATGCTCTAATGTGATATTTCAATAGCCGGGTTTCCTTATCAGCAATGACTATTTAATATTGTTATGGAATATTCACAGCAATGTGAATGCCAATGAATGCATGATTGCATTCAACGTCAAATTTAGTATTTGTGTATAAATTTTCATCACTCTGCATGGGCGTGCTCATTGATAATTTTTAATCTTTCCAACGGAACATCCTTTGTCAAAATGCATCTATCTACGCTGGCTGACAAGTCTCGTCGCGTGCAGTCTGCGTGCGGTCTGACGTCATCACCGCCCTTGTGTTAGACAGCGCTGTGTTCATCTCCTTGACTACAGTGCAACCAACATTTGTGTGAGTGTGCAGGTAGGGTCACAAAAAGTGGAAAGGTCAAAACCGTTTTCTTTATATCTTCCTTGTAAATTATAAACTTACACCATTGGCACCTTTCCGTCTTGACAGACGATAGTTTAGTACATTGTGCTTCAAAATGGCTTAATAACTACGACCCATGGCGGTGGCTGGTAAGGCCAATTCTTGCCGCAAATGTTTGCCCACAGTAGATGCATGTGAAATCATGGTCATTTCCACCATTGTGCACCATCTTACGTCTCTCATGCTCTGTGTGTGCTTTATCTGCAATCATTTTCTCCTTTGTCTTTATTCCATTTCTGATAGTTGCCCTCCATGCAACACGTTCAGCGGTGACTTGCTCCCAATGTGCATTATCTATGCCTGTATCAATCATGTCCCGCTTACACACATCTTTGTATCATAGTAAAGGCCGACCCTGAGATCTGCTACCAGTCTGTAATTCACCAAAGAAGATGTCCTTTGGTATTCTACCATCATCCATCCTCCTAAGATGTCCTATCCATCTAAGTCTACGAAGACTGAGCATGGAATACACCGTCACACAACCTGATCTTTCCAATACTTAATACCAAGTATTCTTCGTAGACACCGCATATGAAAGCTGTTTAAACGTTTCTCTTGGCGTGAGTAAGTTGTCCAGGTTTCACTGCCATAAAGAAGAGTACTAAGCACACAGGCTTGGTAGACGAGGACTTTTGTTTTGGCAGTAAGCTTCCTGTTCTCCCAGACTCTTTTTGCTAACATGTTCATTGTTGTTGCTGCCTTGCCAATCCTGATGTTGATTTCCTGATCTGAAATAGGGATAATTTGCTATTTACCTCTGATCCTAGATATGTAAAATCGTCTACTATCTCCAGTTTGGCGTCGTCAATAAAGATTGATGGTACACCATGTGCACCTTGTGACATAATCTGTCTTCTTTTTGTTAATTGTTAAACCAAATTCAGAACAAGCATTGGAGAATGCAGATAGTAGATGTTGTAATTCTTCCTCAGAGTGGGTCGTAATCGCAGCATCATCCGCAAAAAGCAACTCTCTGATTAGTACCCTCCTAATTTTGGTCTTGGTCTTCAATCTCTGAGCATTATAGAGGCCACCATCTGAGCGTGAGTGAATGTATATACCTTCATCCTGATCACGAAAGGCATATTTCAGTCCAGTCAGAGATATATAAACTTACACACAAACATTAATATCTCGCTTTTAAAATTGACCCACAGACTTGAATAGGGTATCGTTGGATTTGTTTTTTCAAGAGCTATCCAACTATGCAGGTTATATAATTAAAAAGCAATTTAGAAAAAGTTACTAAAGTGGCTACATAATTGGCACACTGTTCAAAAGTTTTCATTGTGAATAAACTTGCAAATTAAATCTTTGACCCAGGCAGGTTGGTCAATTGCAGATCTGTGGCCAGCGTTCCTCACTACCACCTGAAACAGAATGTAAATTACAATCCTGAGAATGACAACAGAAATGGGATGTGTGTAAATTTGAGTTGTAAAAGAATTAAAATGACAACCACGAGAATTGATTTATTTGATTGAGGTTTGAAGATTGAGCACAACCCACTACTGGCAACACTAATCGTATTCCAGTATGAACCTTGGGCCTTGTCCATGTCAGCTCAAGTTTTGCTCACATTTGAGCTCGTTAGTAGTGCATATCCCTGACTGGACCCGGGATCAAACTCCAGATCACTGGCATGTGAGGTGGGTGTGTAACCACTTGACTAAGCAGCTCACGCTAGACGCGACCAAATTATCATACTAGAATATCACAACATCACCCATTGTAGGCTATAGCTCAGTCACGAAGATGGGGCAAACTTTGAGCTATAACCTACAATGGGTGGTGACATGATATTCTTGTATGATAATTTGGTTGTATCTAGCATGGTCAGTGGTTCCACACCCGCCTCACATCGCCAGGGATCCGAAATTCGATCCCGGGTCCAGTCAGGGATATGAGCTATTGACGAGCTCAAATGAAATAGAAACTCGAGTCTAGTGCTTCCAATCTGATGTAGACAAAGTCCAAGGTTCGTACCGGAATACGATTAGCGATGGCAGGAGTGGGTTGTGCTCAATCTTCAAACCATGAGAATGACACTAGAAATAGAATGTATAGGGACAATACTAGCCTTTGTCTCACCAAACTAAGTAGCATATCCTTTACAGGACATCACAGTCAACCAGCATTTTTTCACTGTGCTTTCTTGCCAAGTTTACGTTTAGTAGTTTGCCACTGCCCTCTGAATGACCAGCACCCATACCATTTTGCAAAATACCAGCGCAAAGTAGTCTGGTACCAAATCACGCACAGCTGTGTTTTGAAGGGTATGTAGGATTACGAACTGCGTCCATAACCCCTTTCCACTGAGCCAGCGGCTAAACTAAACTAAATAACCAATGCCATTAAATGTCAGAAAGAGAGTTCTGAAAGTTATATCAAATTTGGTCTGCTGTGAACCTTGGAATGTGAACAAATTAATTAAAAAGAAGAGCTTGCAGGTAGTGGAGATGTGGTTTCTAACTCTCATAATCTCATCTCATCTTGTACCTTGCGGTGTTGAGGTGAAGCATAAACAGTGGGAAGGTGCCTGTTTATGGGCTTCATGTAACAAGATTTCCATGGACTCTGCAATTCCCTCTGTCCATCATTTGCGCAGCCGGCCTCTTCTTCTGCTCCCATTTGGTCTGTACATCATTGCTTGTTGCGGTTTACTGTTAGATCAGTGGTTCTCAACCTTTTTTGGCCCGTGCCCCCATTCACCATAGTTTCAGAACGTCATCCCCCCCCCCCCCCCCCCCCCCTTTGTATTTCCTACCTAAAAATTTGGCCCGTGCCCCCCCTTCAACCGTCATTTCTTCTCTCTCCCACCCCACCCCCTTTTACATTTCCTACCTAAAAATCCCCCCCCCCCCCCCCCCCCCCCCCCCCCCCTCTTTACACGGTATACCAGTGTTTCCCAACGTTTTTGTGCCATGCCCCACTTAAGCCTTTCTAAAATTCATTTTGCTCCCCCGCCCCACGCCCCCCCCCCCCCCCCCCAACATATACATTATTTTTAATATTCAAAAATTGAAATGTTCACTAAAGAAACTTGAATGATAGGTTTTAGGAAGAAATCACTAGGTAATTATTGAGCAAACACAGTAAGTAAATTTTCAAAACATATAATTGAGAACTGAAATTCAAGTACAAAATAATTTTAATGAAAGATTTTTCTAATATATTTAATTATTAGTAATTATTTATTATTTAAATTTAGTGAGATCCTTGCGCTTGATGCTTGCTGCAAAGAGATCTTATGTCAGGTTCTAATTTAGTTAACTTCAGTCTCAAGTCTCCCCGTTTTGTTATATTCAGCCGATTTCTTCCATTTTTGAAATTGCCCCCCTTAACAGTCAAATTGAACCCCTGTGGGGCGTGGGCCCCACGTTGGGAAACACTGCGGTATACGTAATAATGGAAGTTAATTTAATAGCACATACCAAAACAAGTCTAGACATCCACATAAAATGTGATTTGTGGGTCTACTTACTTTATAAAATGAATTTTAGAAGGGGTGAGACGTACAGAACCGTAAAGTATGAAGGGAAAAACAATATCAAGTAATCAGTTCTTGTATTGACATGATCTTAAAATAATCTTAATTTCCCCCCCCCCCCCCCTGGAAACCCTAAAATTCCCCCGGGGGGGGGGGGGATTCCTCACCGGTTGAGAACCACTGTATTAGATGGTAACCTAGTTATTTGGCCAAACCATTTCACTCACCGTTTTCTGATGAAATCTAGTGCTGCTATAACCCCCACTTTGGTCCTGATTTCTTCATTTCTGATTTTCTCTCTTCTTGATACATTAATTATTATTCTCAGGAATCTTATCTCTGTTGTGATTTTTTTCTTTTCTCTTTTTCTGTCATTGTCCATGTTTAGCTTTCGTAGCATAGAGTTGGTAAAGTGTGTGTTGTAGTTGTATTGTAAAGTACTTTCTTAGTAATTATTTATACATGTTTGTTCTTTAGTATTTGTGCCTTTTGTCTAATGAGTTGGTTTGCCTTGTTGCAACTATTTTCGATCTCGCCTTCTGATTTGTCATTTGATGATATACTTTCTAAGTACTTGAAGCCGGTCTCCATGGCCAAAGGCTTGCGAACCCGGTTCGTGAGCCACTTACCAGGCATGCGAAACGCAACTGTGACCGATTTGGCGGCAGACCGTGTCGCGTTGTGTTATAACATGTTGGTATGGGAACCAGTCATTGAGAAAGCAATGGCAAACTACTGAACTTAAACTTGCCAAGAGATCAACAACAGCAGTGCTGGTGTTGACAGTGATGTCCTGTAAATAGGATGTGCCAACACACAAAAATATTTGAAGTTCTTTACTTGTTTCAGGGGGTGTTCGTTTAGGTGAATCATCATTTATTCTTCTTTGACTATAGTCATTACCTCTGTTTTACAGATGATAATTTTCATGTTATCTTCCTTACACTTTTCATTTAGACTACGTGATCTTGTAATTTTTATTCTGATTTTGCTATTAATGCTTGATCGTCCACACATAGGAGTGCTTTAATGGTGTAATTTGCCTTTGGTTCTTCTGTGTTCTGTTCTTCATGCTGTGTCGCGATATTTTGTACTCACTCCATATCGTTTAAGGATTTCCCCACAGCTTGTTTCTATCTACTCTATAATATGCCTTATCTTGGTCGACAAAGTAGAGGATTTCATTAAATTCAATTTATTTTTCTATTAATTGTCTAAGAGCAAAGATGGCATCCTTTGTTTTTCCTAAGTGCAAGTTTCTAAAACTAATGAAGCAGATACCTTGGACTGCCAGAGTAACTAATGATTGCCTGGAAGAGGTAATGAAACCAGAAAATCATCATCATCCAGTGCCTTGCCGGCTAGTGTGGGCGTTCATGCCTCTAACACACACATTGCAGATCTCCGATGGCATAGATCAATTCGTGTGTTGACTCCCTTTGTGCCATAAACAAGCCTGTCAAGAACCTTCTCATACTGTCTTCCTCTATCTCTCTTTCCACAAATCTTTCCAGTTGTCACAACATGTTCCACTTTTTGTGTTTCCATAACGTGGTCAAAAAATAATGAATGCCTCTTTCTGATTGTCTTTGCAACCCAGGTTCCCTTAAAACGTCCTGATTTCTCATTTTGGCTGTCCAATTAATTTTTCAGGAAGAGAAAATCACACTTTTATTTTCTAAACATTCAAACAATCCTCACAATGATTCAAACCAGATCTGCCTGAGCCAAAGACAAGACCTCAAAAATCACTCCACTCTCTTCTTCCATGATATTTGTACTGATAATAATGAAGAACAAAATAAACAAATGGACATTGACCGGTGCCTGCACAAAATAGGATGGCGTGGCAGAATTGCTAGTGATAAGTTTGGGGGAGACTGCTGGACACAGATCCCATCAAGTTTCGAGGTCCGGAGGGGTCTCTAGCACTGGGCGGGACATGACTGAGAAAGCTTGATGGTGGTATTATTCTTCTTCCTTGTTCACTTGAATCTGCTGGACTGACGGGCATGCATCACCATACTGGACTTTCATTCGCCGATGAATTTCTATAGGTTTCACTCCTTGACTGATCAAAACACGGATATCGGAACGCTGCTCTTTGGTGCATGTAAAAAGTGGGGCGGCCGTCTTTAAACTGTCCTTATGACATCCAGTGTTCATCTGCATCATGATGTCACATGCTTAACACTCTTGACATCCTTAACAATATTGACAGGTTACAAGACAATGGCAAGGTTATTGTAATTTCTTTCACACTTTAAAGGTTTTCATTTGAAGCCCCCTCATACTTTCATTAGGAGCACTTATGGAGAAATGGTGTGGGTGAGTACACTTCTTAGGTGGTAGTATAACTAGGAAGTTGCCCTCTTGGAATGCACATGGCAAATGAGGCGCAGCGAGACAGGGGCATATAATAATCATTATGTACCCTGCCAGGGCTTGGTCCTCCTTGTTCTGGATCATATAAATTGGTCTTCTGCCATGACATACTGTCTTAGGTCATTCAGCATCATCTCTCTCGCGATGTTTGTTTCGCTGATCTTTCCAGATATCACATTTTCTAATGCTTCTTTTCTTATTACATGATGAAAGAACACTGTCTTTCTTTTGCTGGCACCTTGCAGTCTTGACAGACATTGGGCTTTAAAAAAAAGGCATAATAACTACAACCCATTGCGATTGTGACTGATCAAATCAATTCGCTTGGTAAATGTTTGTCCACAATAGATGCACGTGAATACATGGTCATTTCCAGCATCACGCACCATCTTATGTCTCACATGCTCAGTGTGTGTCCTATCTGCAATCATTTCCTCCTTTGACTTTATTCCATGTCTTATTGCCTCCCCCCCCCCCCACCCCCCCCCCCCCCCCCCCCCCCCCCATGCAACACGATCAGCGGTAACTTGCTCTCAAGGAGCAACATCAATCCCGTATCAATGATGTCCCATTTACACACATATTTGTAGCGCAGTACAAAGTACATTTCTTATAGTTATATTCAGTTCAGTTCAGTCGTGGTTCCAAAGTCACAGCAACGGGTCGTCCCCATTATGCTCCGTTCCTGTGCCAGTGAATATCACATAAAATGTTCCTCACTGCCCCAAGTGGAAAAGACAGGAGTCTGGACAATCAACAGCCCACTCAGGGACACTGTGCATAATGCCGCCGACAGAATGTCAACACAAAAGTCCTCCACGAAACTAGTTTCTTACAGTTACTCCTACAGTTATATATAATCTGATACTTTCCTTTGAAGAACTTGGGAAGTAGGGAAGACACTGATGGAGCTGCAAGAAATAGCAAAAGACAGGACAGCTTGGCGTGAGTTAGGTCATGACCTACGCTCCACTAGGAAATCAGGGCAGCAGAAGGACACTCACCCTGGTGAAGTCTTTCACTTTGGTAACATAGCCGGCAACATCTCCCTCCAGGGTAAGCCACTTCTGTTGCTCCGCAGCAAGATACTCATCCCTGCCGGACCATGGAACATCTTTGAGGTGAGTTTCTGTCATTGGAACACTGACTATCAGGTCGTACTGTCCATTGTAGATTAACACCTGTCCAATGTAAGATAATTTTCTGTTTAAAAGTGCAAACTATGACCTATCTTATTGAACATATCAAATTCACACATCTTATCATGGGGAGGTCAGCTGAGGTGGAAAGCCTGCCCAGCCCCACTACAGTGGCTTAACCCAGAAATAATACAGTGGCTTAACCCAGCCATAATACAGTGGCTTAAGCCAGCCATAATACAGTGGCTTGTAGCCTGCATGTACTATACTGGCCCACTGCCAGAAGAATAAAGGAAAATTGTGGCTCAGCATGTCATTCTACACTTGGTGCTCTGTTTGGAGTATGTTCCACTTTGTGAAAACCATTGTAAAAGCCACTAACCAAAACCCTGATTATAGAAACACACAATACCAATCAAGGGTTAGAAATCAGCTGTGAGCTATTTGGAAGTAAATCGCCTACTGTTGATCATAATGGTATACTGTGTTGGCCCTTCAAAAAGTAATGGCAGGACTACTGAACTAACTAGTAAAAACAACCATTAAATGCTGGGGTTAACTGCAATGTCATGTAAAGCTGCAACTACCTAACCTCCTCAACACTGTTGGTACCACATTAAGGGATTGAACCGTTTACTGTGTTGAGGTCATCAAAGCCTAAAACACACATAAGTGCAGCTCGTGAAGAACGGGATACTCAGTGTATGGAAGGAAGGCCAAGCAGCATGTGCAGGACATGATTCCATTATTCACTGGAAGCCTCCAGGTGGCAGGGAATGCCCATGCCTGCCCTTGCCTTCCCTTGAAGGCTGAACAGCATGCATGCAGATGTTCTAGGTGAGCATGCTGAGACACTTTATCTTCAGATGGTATAGCACAGATGTCATAACTCTGAGGCAGCTGAATGTCCTACTTGAGTTCTAGGAGAAGTTTATCCAATTAAAACTGTCTCTCCTGTGATAAAGGTTGAAGATCATACACCTCACATGCTTCACATCTGAAAGTCATGAAGATCCCTCATGATCTCTCCTTTTATTTAGACATTTAAGACTTGTTGGATTTTGCATGTTTTGTGTAGAATGACTTGCCTTGCTTCATAGATCACAGATTATGAGAACTGTATGTATTTTCTGCCCTGGTTATGCAAGAGAGCAAGGGAATGAATAGATTTATAGGCGGGCAGGGAATGAATAGATTTATAGGCTGGCTGGGAATGATTACCTATGGACAAGGGAGAGGTGGTCGTGCACCTGTGGGACCAGGTAGAGAAGATGGGGACCAGACTAAGCACCTATATATGGAGAAAATGATATGGCAGGGGTTCTGGATGAATCTCAAAACAATGTTTAGACCTGGAAAACTGTCAATCAAATGGCAGTTAGAGAACCATTAGCAATATGAATCTTCGCTGGCTGTTGAATAAAGGGATGGAGCACATGTGGTAATGTCCTGTTGTTTCTTAGCTCACCTCAACTCATCTGGATTTTCCTGCTAAAGATTTCTAGTTGACTTAGCCCACACCACACCACGCCTCCTTGATCACTTCTTACTACCTACAGGGTAGGTTACTATGTTACTGCTCTTTGCATCCTTTACCGGCTGTGGCGAAAGCCATGTCCTGTCCATCAAATCTTGCTAAAAGGAAACAGAGGGTAGTAGAATAACACTATATAGCTGTTTGCAGGTTACTATAAAACATTTACTAGTAACGTAATACTAGTTTAGCTTACGGGGTTTTAGGTAGTTTGGTCGAACAGAGACAACCAAGCAAAGTGGCCAGGTTAGCGAAGGGCAAAATCGGCTACAGTCTTCCGGTTAGTACCTCATGAAACAGCCAACTCAGCCGGTCGACATTTTGAACTCTCTAGCTAAAAAGTGAGACAGAAAATATTGAAATTATCATCAGTGGTTGCATTGCACCACAACTATTGAGATAGAGGTCGGCAGATTCTAAAACTGGGTAGGTGTAGATAATTAACAAATTTATTTGTGTGTTTAGTTCGACAAATACGTGTGCCGGAAATTTATCTGTGGGATCAAACCAGCAGACTAAAAATCATACAACAGGTTATGTACACGGCTAAATCTAGTTACTAAGTAGGGATACTTATTAAATATATATATATTAAAATATTATTATTACATCCCGAACAAAACTGGACGTAATAAGAGGAAACCTGTTCTAGTATATTCCTACACATTCTGTGTCGGAAAATAGATGTTGACTGCAAACAGAAAATCCAACACTTGTGCACGAAACCAGTTACGCGGGTTTGGTATACCCGGAATGGAATTCGTTAATTATATATAAATATAAAATATCTTTCCAGTGGAAATACTATTAGAATACCAATATGATATTAGTATAGCAGGTTAAAGCCACAGTAAGTTAATATGAATGACATAGCTGTCCAAACAGTTAGTAACTATGCCGCGTGGGTGGCCCAAGGTCATTCATGTACCACGTGGGCCGGCATCCTGTACCATTCTAGCCTTGTCATCATCTGTGTGTGTGTACAGTTACTAGTCTATCAAGATAGCTTTGTCACGAGAGAATATTCCTTTTTCATACCGATCTTTTATAATTATTCTGTATGCTTGATATATTCTAGCCACGCTAGTTTCCTTTTGAGAAATTCATATAGGGCTGTAAGAGAAATTCTTATGTCTTTTTAATTAATACTTTATTTATAAGAGTATTAGATGTGGAAGGAAAATGGTATATAGGTCTTCTTCTGTGTACTATCAATGGTATACTGATAGGGAAGATAATCTTAATATGAGTAGGATGTTGTGATGCTATGTTAGATGTGTGAACAGACAATCTACCACCTGAGCAATCACTCACACAATCTCGTTTTGTTTGACTCTCGTCCACAGATTGTTGTGTCACCAGCAACGCCATCACTGCCACACTCATCACGAGAAGCAACCAACAACCAAATAACCTAATAATACTAATAATAGTCTACAATTTCGTAGGACTAAACTTATCCGCCAGAGAGCAGTAACGAAACCTGTGATTGTTTTTTTAATATCAACCCAGAGTTGCCAGTAGAAGTTCTGGGAGAACACAGTTCAGCAAGCTTTTGGACTAACCAATAAATAAGAAGAAAAGACAATAAAATTAGTCACAGTGCCATCCTCAAGACAAATCGTAGTGGACCAGCACCTCGTGAAGCGAAGAAGCGGCTAGTACAGACGATCTTGAGACGAGGAGAGCAGCAGCTAAGTGCCTGGCAACCCACTTCCTATGCCATTAGACCAACATCGGACCCTCGCATCACTAATATCTTACAGTGATTACACTGAGCATGTTGGCTCAATAAACTAATAAATATAGTAGTGTTCTAGAATCAAATAGGAAAAGAAAAATCAAGATTTTATAAATTAAAACACGTGTGTGTAGTTGTGAACTTTCTAACAAATGACTCTGTTATCAGTTTAGACATAGCTATTGAGTGACTGAGCGAAAGATTGTACTATATTTATCTGTATAGTCTTGTCTATCTCCTTGTGGTGAGACAGTGCAAGACTTGGGGGATTTTATTTTTCTTCTCAGGTGCATGTAGCAGGATAAATAGGTCTGCAATCTATATTAAAGTATTGCTGTCAACCTTACCTTCCTTAGCCTGGACACTGTTAGAATACCTGATCATTTCTTGGGTCGATAATTCCATACGGTCCAGATTCACGAGCCTTTTGATCTTGTCTTCGGCAGTGAATAGTCTTTCTATTTCTGAAAGTCTTATTGTCGCTACTTTGAAAGTGAATTCTATCAAATAGCTAGCGCTACGCTACAACCGCCCCAGTAACATCTTTCTTTCTGTGGTCTTTCACTGCTCTCTGCTGTTAGGCGTCGCAGGCTTGTTTTGATGATTGGTTACAAACTAGGGCTCGTTTGGTCACTTGGTATTTTGAGATGTTGATTTTTAATATGTTGATGACTCCATTGATCCATCTCTTTTGTGGCTCTGTGAGTTGTTATCATGCTGTTGTTTTTGATGTTTGATGGATAATTTCACATTTATAATTTCTTGTACAATGTCAAGAACAGCCATAAGTGAACACCTAAATCCTCTACCAGTTCTGCTAGCCCTGCCATAGATTCATCCTTAAACCAGGTAACATAACAGGTGGATTTACCTTGTAGTTCTCCATGATGGTTGTGAGTTCCTCGGTGACACCATCGAAAAAATCTGCTGCCATGTCCAAGAGCATGGTATTGCTCATTGATTGGTACTCAGTCGGCTTGACATGAATCGCAGTTTGGATATCAGGTCGGTTCAGGAAATCAGAAAACTTCCATTTGTAATCCTGAAAATATATGTAAGATTACTCCAGAGGAAAGGTAACACCATACATCTGGAACAAGACAAGCTGCAGAAGCTACCGGTTCAGCAAAAGTAATGCTCTACATTGCTCTAACTGTCCATCTGTTAGAGCTACGATCCTAGACCAGTTGCTAACCAAGGGTTAGGGCCTGGTCTGTTGTGTCACAACATTTAGTCTTTAGGTTTTATTTCTTCGCACCAGGACAAGACTTGTACCCTCCCAATTTCGCTCCCTCACACGAAGCTATTGGCACAATGTGGGGTGTTGGATTTGGTGAGCGCCGCCCAACATTCAGCACTAGCAGAAAGAAGGTAGTACCGTTTACTGTCATATGGTAGCTCAGTCACATCTAAGACCTGCACCAAATACCAAATACAACTTCAGACATGTAAATGGGTCATGATATTGCAAGCAACACTTGTTTTGTTGCTGTTTTTGAATCCTCTGTAAAATTTGGCTGCAACTCTTAAGTCTGATGGATGGACATTCAGATTGCCTAATCCCTGACCAAAGCCTGGCATCCATCAGCAAGGTTGGTGTAGAGATGTTCCTTCTGAACCATGGGAACTATTGCAGAGATTTCCTATCCCTTTCCAAGCCATGAAACCAGCGGGTGGACAAGTCCAATCATGAAAGTTCACAACTGCTGAGAGGCGTATTAAGGTGTAATCAGGTCATGATTCAGCGCAGCACATACAGATTAGGCCTGAGCTGGTAGTGCTGCCTCCACAGGTTTTGGGCATTTCATTGTCAACAGATTTTAATGTAATGCTACAAAAGGTAGGGGGCAAGCAACAATAAAACTTTACAATGTGTCTCATCTCATCTTGTTCCTCTTGTACCTTGCGGTGTCAAGGTGAAGTATAAACAGCGGGAGAGTGCCCATTCATGGTCTTCATGTATTGAGATTCTCATGGACTCTGATATTCCCTCTATTCATCGTTTACGTGACCGGCCTCTTCTGCTTTAATTGGGTCTGCACATCATTGCTTGTTGTGGTATATTATTTGGTGGTAATCTAGTTATATAGGTCCACCAGAGAGACGAATGGAGACAGATTGTATTTGCAGCAAAGAACCTCAATGGCTCAGAAAGCTGAAGAAGAAGAAGAATCTAGTTATATGGCCAAACCATTTAACTTGCTGTTTTCAGATTAAATCTAGTACTGTTATAACCCTCACTTAAGTCCTGATTTCTTCATTTCTGATCTTATCTCTTTTTGATATATTGAGTATTCTTCTCAGAAATCTCATTTTTGTTGTAAATATTCTTTCCTCTTTTTCTGTCATTGTCCAGGTTTGGCATTGGTAGGTTGTATTGTGCTTTCTTAATATCTATTGTTAGGTATTTGTAATACCCACTACAATCAACGGGAGTCATGCAAGTGTAGTGGCCAGGTGCTCACTGGCTGGTCATAGGTCCAGTCTGCATCACAGCTTCCAGGTCAACCCAGCCTAAACTGAGTACCAGCAGATGTTGTGAGGCAGTACAGGTGTTCCAGACACTGACCACATGACCAAGTGCTGATTATACACACAAATGTTCAATGTCCTTTAGAGGACGACGTGATCAACCCCACGTTGATATTCTTAGCAGTTTACATTCACTATTTTACTACAGCTTATGGATCCAGCCAGGTGAAAGGGGCTGTGTGGTGAAAGGGTTACGGACACAATTCGTAATCCCGCATATTGGGTTCGAAACACAGCAGCAGGTGATTTGGTATGAGTGCCGGTCGTTCAGAATGTAATATTAAACTTCTGAACGTAAACTTGTCAAGAAATCACAAGCAGCCAAAATATGCTGGGGTTGTCTGCCACATCCTGTAAAGGATATGCAACTAACTTTGTTGTTGTTGAATAATAAGTCAACATATAACTCAACCTCACCGGTGTGCAGAATGAACCCGCTACCTCACAATCATCACACAGGAAGTTCAAGGGTGACGGATCAACCTTTCAGCTCCACACTGTCATCTAAAGGTCAATATAAACACGTGTCTGGCATCATATGCCCTGTGTACTGAAAGGGTCCGTTACTTTAATCAACACAGAACTACATTCTCCCATCAACACACATATGCATGCATGCGTGCATGCATGCACACACAAACACACACACACACACTACTTACCTTTGAGATCAACGCATTATCCAGCTCCTTGTAACCCAGTTTATTTAACACATCACCGAATATAATGTGTGAAGTGTCCTATAAATGAGAATGTGCACAATAGCTCAAGTCACTGAACATGAATAAACAAATTGTGCACAATAGCTTAAGTCACTCAACATGAACAAACAAATTGTGCACACTAGCTCAAGTCACTGAACATGAATAAACAAATTGTGCACAATAGCTCAAGTCACTGAACATGAATAAACAAATTGTGCACAATAGCTCAAGTCACTCAACATGAACAGACAAAGTGTGCACACTAGCTCAAGTCACTCAACATGAACAGACAAAATGTGCATACTAGCTCAAGTCACTCAACATGAACAGACAAAATGTGCATACTAGCTCAGGTCACTCAACATGAACAGACAAAATGTGCACACTAGCTCAAATCACCCAACATGAACAGACAAAATGTGCATACTAGCTCAAGTCACTCAACATGAACAGACAAAATGTGCATACTAGCTCAGGTCACTCAACGTGAACAGACAAAGTGTGCACAATAGCTCAAGTCACTCAACATGAACAGACAAAATGTGCATACTAGCTCAAGTCACTCAACATGAACAGACAAAATGTGCACACTAGCTCAAGTCACTCAACATGAACAGACAAAATGTGCACACTAGCTCAAGTCACTCAACATGAACAGACAAAGTGTGCACAATAGCTCAAGTCAACATGAACAGACAATATGTGCACAATAGCTCAAGTCAACATGAACAGACAAAATGTGCACACTAGCTCAAGTCACTGAACATGAACAGACAAAATGTGCACACTAGCTCAAGTCACCCAACATGAACAGACAAAATGTGCACACTAGCTCAAGTCACTGAACATGAACAGACAAAATGTGCACAATAGCTCAAGTCAACATGAACAGACAAAATGTGCATACTAGCTCAAGTCACCCAACATGAACAGACAAAATGTGCACACTAACTCAAGTCACTCAACATGAACAGACAAAATGTGCACAATAGCTCAAGTCACTCAACATGAACAGACAAAATGTGCACAATAGCTCAAGTCACTCAACATGTACAGACAAAATATGCACAATAGCTCAAGTCAACATGAACAGACAAAATTTGCACACTAGCTCAGGTCACCCAACATGAACAAACAAAATGTGCACAATAGCTCAAATCACTCAACATGAACAGACAAAATGTGCATACTAGCTCAAGTCACTCAACATGAACAGACAAAATGTGCACAATAGCTCAAGTCACTCAACATGAACAGACAAAATGTGCACAATAGCTCAGGTCACCCAACATGAACAGACAAAATGTGCACACTACCTCAAGTCACTCAACATGAACAGACAAAATGTGCACACTAGCTTAAGTCACTCAACATGAACAGACAAAATGTGCACACTAGCTCAGGTCACCCAACATGAACAAACAAAATGTGCACACTAGCTTAAGTCACTGAACATGAACAGACAAAATGTGCACACTAGCTCAAGTCACTGAACATGAACAGACAAATTGTGCACACTAGCTCAGGTTACCCAACATGAACAAACAAAATGTGCACAATAGCTCAAGTCACTCAACATGAACAGACAAAATGTGCACACTAGCAAAGGTCACCCAACATGAACAAACAAAATGTGCACAATAGCTCAAGTCACTCAACATTAACAGACAAAATGTGCACACTAGCTCAAGTCACTGAACATGAACAGACAAAATGTGCACACTAGCTCAAGTCACCCAACATGAACAGACAAAATGTGCACACTAGCTCAAGTCACTGAACATGAACAGACAAAATGTGCACAATAGCTCAAGTCAACATGAACAGACAAAATGTGCATACTAGCTCAAGTCACTCAACATGAACAGACAAAATGTGCACAATAGCTCAAGTCACTCAACATGAACAGACAAAATGTGCACAATAGCTCAAGTCACTCAACATGTACAGACAAAATATGCACAATAGCTCAAGTCAACATGAACAGACAAAATTTGCACACTAGCTCAGGTCACCCAACATGAACAAACAAAATGTGCACAATAGCTCAAATCACTCAACATGAACAGACAAAATGTGCATACTAGCTCAAGTCACTCAACATGAACAGACAAAATGTGCACAATAGCTCAAGTCACTCAACATGAACAGACAAAATGTGCACAATAGATCAAGTCACTCAACATGAACAGACAAAATGTGCACACTAGCTTAAGTCACTCAACATGAACAGACAAAATGTGCACACTAGCTCAGGTCACCCAACATGAACAAACAAAATGTGCACACTAGCTTAAGTCACTCAACATGAACAGACAAAATGTGCACACTAGCTCAAGTCACTGAACATGAACAGACAAAATGTGCACACTAGCTCAAGTCACTGAACATGAACAGACAAATTGTGCACACTAGCTCAGGTTACCCAACATGAACAAACAAAATGTGCACAATAGCTCAAGTCACTCAACATGAACAGACAAAATGTGCACACTAGCTCAGGTCACCCAACATGAACAAACAAAATGTGCACAATAGCTCAAGTCACTCAACATGAACAGACAAAATGTGCACACTAGCTCAAGTCACTCAACATGAACAGACAAAATGTGCACACTAGCTCAGGTCACCCAACATGAACAAACAAAATGTGCACAATAGCTCAAGTCACTCAACATGAACAGACAAAATGTGCATACTAGCTCAAGTCACTCAACATGAACAGACAAAATGTGCACAATAGTATAACAGTGTGGTGATGATATGATAAGGCTGTGTGTGGAAGGCTCGTGTCAATATATAGTGGACAAGTCTCGGCTGTTAGATAAACATTCGTTTATTCATTGAAATCATACGTCCTCTGACTGATGATAGTAAACAACAACATCTTCCCTAGTTGAATCCCAAGTCCCCAAGTCTCCCCAGTGACGTGTGTGCAAGCCCTGGATACGTCTACCCATTCGTGTACACACGTTCACTAACTAATGATTTCCCACTAGTTAATGAATGCGCAGCATCCATTAACTCCTAAGCTCCCTTTACTGTTACATTCCTCCCCTTCTTCAAGGAGACTTTTTCCCTGAAAAAGTCTCAACCCCAACTCTTAACCCCTTTACTCTACGATTCTATATCATACCTGCCCAACAATCCCATATATTTCCTAAGTCAAAATCTCACCCTCCTATCTCATCATATCCAAATGCTAAGCAAAGACATAATTCATACAATATCAACAATGCAAAACTCTCTATAAAATCCGTTATAAAGTTCTCCACAAAATCTCTCTACAAAACTCTATAAGCGAACTGCTTTTTAAAGTGTCCATCTAAATTATGATTGACAAAAATTGAAGATATTTCCCTTATCTTTTTCTCCCTTATTCACATTCTCGCTATTCCAGGATAGACAGAAAAGTTTAGTTAAGTCAGTTAGGTTGGGTAGGTGCGCACCTTAAAAAAAATAGAAAGTAAGGAAAAAGTAAGAAGTAACCACATTTCTCTTCCCATGCATTCTCAAACTTTATAAAAATAAAGTTTCTAAAATTTATCTTCATTTTCGTCAATAATAATTGTTGTTATCAAAAAGTTGATCCAAGACTACAACCATTTTGTATTATACACCTCGTCAAATTCAACCATTCCTTCAAAACCTCCAAATTATTAGTATACTGTTACGTACAGTCTTCTTCTTCCAGTGTCCACTTATTTAAATGCCAAAATTCAACCTGGCATTCCCCCCCCCCCCCCCCCCCCCCCCCCCCCCCCCCCCCCCCAATATTCTCCCATTAAACGCTGTTCAACCCAGCTCCTATTTCAATCCACGTATTTACAATACGAACCGTCTAATGTAGTCCCTAATTCAATCCCCCATTTTTAACTCTTTCTAAGCCACATGTAATTATCAATTGTTGCTGATACCCCCAGCCACTTTTAATTATACTCCTCCATTACAACATACTGAATCACTTCGCTAATCACCACATCTTCCCCCTTAACTCAATTCTATTTATAACGTTATATAAGTTAAACAACTCAACTTTAAGTCGTCTGTTTCACCTTTTCTGTAAGTTCCCAAAAACAACTCTTCATTTTTCCATAACTGAACGTCTAGCTAGGAATCATTTTAAACACACTCAGGATAACTCAATAAAAGCAAAGTTAAATTATCCTTACATTTTATAAAGAACAATTGAAGTCAAACACAGACTAAACAATATCAACCCCCTCATTCTTTGACATCATCTTTATCCCCACACATTAATCAAATTAAACATATGTGATGAAATGAAAAACCATATATATAGACACATATTATGACTACTAATCAATTATTTTCCGTCTAAGAAAAACTCAACACTTCAACTTAAAAATCAAAATGATAATAAAGCACATATCAATAAGTCTTAACTTACTACAACAACATGTCTATTCATCCCGACAACACTTGACTAAGTTATTTGTCAACTTCCTCAGAAATTCAGAAATACCGTGTCTAACTTCTTCTTCTATCTGCAATCTGCAAAATATCCTACCACGCTATTTATCCCTTCTCCATTTTCTTAATAGCTTCAAATTGTTTCTATAAGTGCAATATCTACATCAATGTCGTCATCCTCCTGAGGAGAACTATCTTCTTTCATATCAGCATCTTCATCAGTTTCTGACTTTTCATCCATCTCTTGTTCCGCATCTGTATATCCATTACTAGCAACCGCTAATCTCTTCCTTTCTAAATCCAATCTAATTTTTCTGTCTTGACGTCTTAATAAATTTTCAAACAGTGGCATATCTTCATCACTTGAAGAATTCAGTCTAAACTTCCTTTGCCTCTTAATTTCTTTTTCTTTCTGTCTATCTAACTTTCTTTTTACTGCCTGTCTTGTATTCATAAATGGAGCTTCTATTTTTTCCTTGATTGATTCTTCACTATTATAACCGTCATACGTGTTGTTTTTCCTCTGTCATGACTGTTTTTGGTATTGTTTCTTCTTGTTCAGCCGTAGTAGATGCTGTTGTTACTTGTTTCCCATTCTCTATAGGTATTGGATATTCTATTTGTCTGACAATCTGTCCATCTGACAATATTTCTTCTGAATAATAATTATTATTATTATTCTCTGCATCTTTTTCCTCATTATCTCGTCTTAAGTGCTCTACATGTGAACGTGCAACATGCCCTGTAACTTGATTCTTAATAGTATATGATACTGGACCTTTTTTTTCTAAAATATAATATCACGGCACCCAATGAGCATCAAACTTAGAATTTTTCCTATGTTTTTTGTAATAAACTCTATCACCTATGTTGAACTCTTGTAAGTGTGCATTTTTATTTGTGTATTTCTTCTGTCTTTCTCGAGCCTTAATTATATTATTTCTTAAACGTATATGTGCTTTGTGCATTTCTTGCAACCTTGTTTCCTGAAAATCTTCCCCCATATATTTTCTCCTAGGCTTTAATAAATGGTCAATTGGTAATATTGGTTCTCTCCCATGTACTAGGTAAAACGGTGAGAAACCTGTTCCTTCATTTTGGTGTGTACGGATCGCCCCTAATGCTATTCCCCAAATAAAGATCCCAATCCCATATCGTGTTCTTCTACATTTTTCGCTAGTATGTTGTATAATGTCCTATGTTGTCGCTCATTTTTGGCATTCGAAGTTGGTCTGTAATATGAAGTCTTAATGTGTTTTATATTCAAATCTTTTACTAATTTTTCAAACTTTCTATTTACAAATTCTTTCCCATTGTCTGTAAGTATTATTTGTGGACACCCAAACCTTGGTATAAATTCTTGTAACAGCATATTTATAACTGAATCAGCACTCTTGTCTGGAATTGGATAAACTTCTGGCCAAAGACTATATGAATCTACGATATGTAGGAGGTATACGTTTCCCGATAATGTTTTTGGATGAGGACCTGAAATATCCAAACTTACTTTCTGCATTGGAAATTGAGGAATATCGGTATCTTGTAAGGGACATTTAATTACCTTCATGTTTCTTACCCTACACTTTTCACATGCTTCAACATATTCATATACACTTTTAAATAAATTCGGCCAGTAATATTTACTGCTAATAGACTTAACTAACTTATCTCGTCCAAAATGACCATTATCATCATGATATGCCTTTAAAACTTCCCGTTCTAAATGTTTCGAAATATATTTTCTTAATCCCTCACCTTTTTCATTGATATAATATAATTGATTGTCTTCTTGTAGCTCTACAAACTTTCTTTTAAAACTATTTTCCCCTGTTTCTTTCAGTTTTCTTTTTATCTGTACTATTTTTGGATCTAATTCTTGTTCATCTTTCATATTAAATTTTGATAAACGTGGGTCTTCCGCTCTAGGTTCAGACTCTTGATCTGATGGTAAACTCTCAAAGTCTTCTCTATTTATTATGGCAGAATCTAATATATTTACTTGCCAGTTTCGATCGTCTATATCTGGTTCTCCTTCATCTTCTGTGTTTCCTGATGACTGTGGATATGGGACCCTAGACAATAGATCGGCGCATGTATTATGTTTTCCTGAAACATATTCCACTTTAGCATTGTATCCCTGTAGATTCAATGCCCACGTTTGTATTTTCCTATTTTGTATTGGTGCTTCTAATATAGACTTTAATGGCATGTGATCAGTTCTAATAATGAAATTGGTGTTATGTAAGTAGTAATTTAGTTTTTGAAGAGCGTAGTGTATAGCGTAAGCTTCTTTCTCAATAGTCGTCCATTTGCGTTGAGATTTGCTAAGTTTATGAGATAAGAAGTATATTGGCCTTTCATTTTTAACCCCTGGTATTCCAGACTCTTTTCCTTCATATGGTTGAACCAAACATGCTCCTATTGCATTGTCCGAAGCATCTGTATATAGTATTAATTGTTTGTTCAAGTCTGGATGTGTCAATAGTGGTACCACTGTTAAACTGTTTTTTAACAAATCGAATGCTTTTTGACACTCATCATCCCACTTAAATCTAGCGTATTTGCCCGTCAAATTTGTAATTGGTTCTGCAATCTTTGAAAATGCTGGGACAAACCGCCTATAATACCCACAGGTTCCTATAAACGCACGCACTTCCTTTATGTTAGTTGGAGGAGGTAACTCTTTAATAACCTTTATTTTGTCTTGGTCTGGTTTAATACCGTCTCTATTTATAATATACCCTAAATATTTTGTTTCTGTCTTTTAAAAACTGGCACTTACTAAGCTTCAATTTAACGTCATGTATTCTTAGTCTATCGAACACTAACCTAATATGCTTTAAATGATCATCTACATCTCCTGCTGTAAATATGAGAACATCATCTATGTATGCTAGTGCAAACTTTTGCATACCTTCTAAAACTTCATTCATTAAGAGCATGTAGTGAGATGGCGCAGTTCGAACCCCGAATGGCATACGTAAGAATTCGTAAGAACCCATATGAGTACAGAAAGCACTTTTCTTTTGAGCGTCCTTCGACATCGGAATACACCAAAATCCTGACCTTGCGTCTAGTGTTGTGAAAAATGTAGAGCCATTAAGCAGCCCCAAAATATCATCAATTACTGGTAGTGGGTATGCTACATTCTTAGTGATTTTGTTCAACGCCCTGTAGTCGCAACAGAAGCGACTCGAACCATCAGGTTTGGCCACGATGACGACCGGAGATGACCATTCTGACTTCGATCTTGTTATTATCCCTGCTTTCAACATATCTTCTATTGCCTTTTCCACAATCTCCCTATTTCTTAATGGAGTTCTATATGGTTTTAAACTAATTGGTGGATGGTCTCCTGTATCTATTTCCATTGTAACTGTTTGTGTCCTTCCCTATTCTAAATCACTAACCGCAAAAACGTCTTGATTTTCTTTCACCAATTTTTCTAATATTTCTCTATTCTCCGGTAGAGCTTTTAATTGTGACAACAATTCTTGTTCTCTTGTCTTTTTATCAACTGTATCTATCTGAGATGGACGTTTCTTACATGTATGGATCAATTCATCATTTCGTCTTGTCCATCTTCTTTTATACTTATTTCTGGCATTATTTCCAATCCTGGAAGTTTCTGAATACTTATTTCCCAATATGTTTTCTTTTTCTATAGTTAACATGTTATTCTCACTATACTCTACTTTAGCAATTACACAACCTCTATATAATGTAATATTTTTTCCTGTATTATTTAGGAGCATTACTGGAAAGCTGAGATGTTTATCTAGTACTATTAACCCATCGGTGACTTCTAAGCCAGGTTCCTGTATTATTTCCCTCTCTAATTCCGTTATTTTAACTGTTTGTCCAACCGAAAAGTACGGATTTTTTTTCATTTTTGCCTGTATTAAATTAACTGTTTGTGGTTTCAAATTCATGGTCGTTTTGACTCTAACTAGTGTCGACACATGCATATCCTCTTCTAAATCTACGTAAACACCTTGGAATTTTAATTTATGCAAATCAAAAAAAGTCTCACCCCATTTTTTCAATAAAAAATCTCTACCCAATATCATATTTCTATTTAAATCCCTGACCACATGGAACATATGCCTAACATTTATCCCTCCTAATTTAAAATTTATCATCGTTTGTCCAAGCACTTCTAATTTGTGTCCAGTTACCGAATGAAGATTCTCCTGAATTCTAAATATTTTACAATTTTTTAATATTCGATATAAAAATGTTTCTTTAATCACGCTAACTTGCGCTCCCGAGTCAACTAATGTTCTAACTTTATATTTCCCTATTTCTATTATACACGAGCTAGGATCAACCATATTTAGTGACAACTGTTTTATCTCAACTTGGGGAGATAACTTCTTATGTTTATTATTTCTAAATGTCCTATTATACTCATCATTTGGGTTTTTAATACATTGCTTCATCTTTTGAATCTTACTATTTTCCCCCCTACTGCCGATCCTGTTCAGTAAGCGGGATGCCAATTTCCCTGATTTCCTGACCTTCTAAAATTTCTCTGCACTTCTCCATAATTCCCATTTGCTGATCTACTATTTGTAGTTCTATTCTGTGTACTATTCTGAGCACCTCTATTATTTTGTATATTCGATGGGACACGTTTGTTACCACAGAAGCGAAAAATGTGCCCACGTTGGTGGCATCCCCAACAAACCACATTTGCGTTATTTGTGTTACCCCCCATGTTTCTTACAGTATTTCTCACTTGTCCTTCTCTACCTTGATTATATACGTTACTGTTTCCTTGTACCATCTGTATTTCTCCTCGTCTTCCTCTCCATTCATGTCTATACTGTCCTATTTCCATAGGTTCTTCAATTCTATCTTCCGAACTACTACCTAACTCTCGTCCTACCCTCAATCTAAACCTTCTCCTCAAGCTTTCTTCTTGTATAGCGATATCTACCGCTTGTGACAACCTTGCAGGATTCTCTCTCAATAATTTGAATTTCAGTCCATCTGACCTAATCCCATCAACAAAAATCCCCACCAACATCCGTTCCACTTCTTCAGCTCGTACATTCTGTCCCAAAAATGACTCTTCAACTAAATTGATTAATCTATCACTGTATAGCTGTACACTTTCTGTAGTATTTTGTCTCGTTTGTCGCAACACTGAGAATGCGTGTTGTGGATCAGTAATTTCCGCGTATTTACGTGCGAGGTCGTCTTTAAATTGTTCCCAGGTTTCACCTCCTCCCGCTTCTAGCTTTCTTCTTATATGGTCAGAAACTGGACTTGTACTAGTTCTATATGCTAAATTCTTTTTATCCTCATCTGTAGCGTTCACTAGATAAGCATGTTTCTCAATAGAAATAACCCATTTCTTAAACTGATTCGCCTGTCCATTAAATCTCTCAACATCACTGATTACACTTTGCTGTCTTAATACTGCGTCCAACTTTGATATCGCTCCACCAACTCCACTTAGTACCTGAGAAAAATCTTGGGGCTCCATCCTAAAAATCTATAATGGAAATTATCAAGCAATATAATATACAATCATTTTCAGACAATATTATTTCAAAGTAAGCAGCAAGAAATATTCTGTTCAATTAATTAATCTAAAATTATCCATTACCTAAACTAGACGAAAAAAACTCCAACCGATGATCTTGATGAAAAAGGTTCCAGTTCCAATCGCGAATCCTGACAAAAGGGACTCTAATTGACCATTTTGATGAAAAAAATTCCAATCGAGGATCTTGATTTAAAAAAGGACTCTGATCGACAAACTTGAAAGGAGCAGAAAAAGAAGAGCCTCTGGATTTCTCACTTCAATCGAAGTTGATTCCTTCCAGTTGTTTACATGCCGCTGATTATGCTTGTTTGGCTTTTAAATTTACAACGCTCGATACAATACTGACTGATTGATTGCTTGATTGATTGATCGATTGATTGCTTGATTAATTGATCGATTGATTGCTTGATTGATTGATCGATTGGTTGACTGATTGATTGATCGATTGACTGACTGATTGATCGATTGGTTGATTGATTGATCGATTGACTGACTGATTGATCGATTGACTGATTGATTGGTCGATTGATTGACTGATTGATCGATCTTAAGCGTTGGCTAAAAAACTCTGGACTTTACCTTCAGACAAGCAAGGTCACCTTCACTGTATTTCAACCAAGAACGGTTACCAGTTCCAGCAAAACCAGATTTCACGGCAGCACATCTGGAACATCCACATGTTTAAAAAAAAACGAGCAAGTCAACAATGGATTGATTCAAGCCTGACGATGGCCACTCTGTTTCATCACTCGGAACATTACGTGTTATGTGGCGTTCCAACAACGGTTAGTTCAATTCAAGTGAAACAATTTTGACTTGAGACAAGTTAAACAGACTTAATGTCTTCGCTCAGCTGAAGTGACGGTTGACGACCTTGATTCGAGAATTTCATAAAGTAAAAATTGACCTTGATTTAACCTCTAACAGTCCAGTGAGCTGAGATCGTGCTCATAAATTTTATCATTCTCGAGATTTCTCGGTTCCAATTGGAGCTGATCATTTGGTTGTATACATAATTTATTTCTTGTACCTCGGGACTTTATAAGTTGTAAGATGTATCTAGTGGTGACAACATCATTACATCATTTATGAATTTCAATGTAAAATTCTTGACTTTTACAAAAGAAACAGCGTTTATCAGCAATCAAGGCCCTATATACTGGTGAGTCAGGTATATAAAAATTTATCAGTCTCTATAAATCAAGATTATCAAACCTTCTGACCTTGACTGAGAATCCCCTAACAAACACTGAGAAATCACAACAACTACCCCTGGGCGGGCTTTCAGTTGTTGCGTCTCTTATAATTTACTTGAGAACTTCCATAACATCCGTCTCCAGACGCAGACAAAATTCTTCGCTTTAGTCAACAAACTCCGCGACATCCCATGTTTGAAATCCTGGTCATGGCACCAAAACAGCCTGTATAACAGTGTGGTGATGATATGATAAGGCTGTGTGTGGAAGGCTCGTGTCAATATATAGTGGACAAGTCTCGGCTGTTAGATAAACATTCGTTTATTCATTGAAATCATACGTCCTCTGACTGATGATGGTAAACAACGACATCTTCCCTAGTTGAATCCCAAGTCCCCAAGTCTCCCCAGTGACGTGTGTGCAAGCCCTGGATACGTCTACCCATTCGTGTACACACGTTCACTAACTAATGATTTCCCACTAGTTAATGAATGCGCAGCATCCATTAACTCCTAAGCTCCCTTTACTGTTACATTAGCTCAAGTCACTCAACATGAACAAACAAAATGTGCACAATAGCTCAAGTCACTCAACATGAACAGACAAAATGTGCACAATAGCTCAAGTCAACATGAACAGACAAAATGTGCACACTAGCTCAGGTCACCCAGCATGAACAAACAAAATGTGCACAATAACTCAAGTCACTCAACATGAACAGACAAAATGTGCATACTAGCTCAAGTCACTCAACATGAACAGACAAAATGTGCACAATAGCTCAAGTCACTCAACATGAACAGACAAAATGTGCACAATAGTTCAAGTCACTCAACATGAACAGACAAAATGTGCACACTAGCTCAAGTCACTCAACATGAACAGACAAAATGTGCACACTAGCACAAGTCACTCAACATGAACAGACAAAATGTGCACACTAACTCAAGTCACTCAACATGAACAGACAAAATGTGCACAATAGCTCAAGTCACTGAACATGAACAGACAAAATGTGCACACTAGCTCAGGTCACTGAACATGAACAGACAAAATGTGCACACTAGCTCAAGTCACTCAACATGAACAGACAAAATGTGCACACTAGCTCAAGTCACTCAACATGAACAGACAAAATGTGCACAATAGCTCAAGTCACTGAACATGAACAGACAAAATGTGCACACTAGCTCAGGTCACCCAACATGAACAGACAAAATGTGCACACTAGCTCAAGTCACTGAACATGAACAGACAAAATGTGCACACTAGCTCAAGTCACTCAACATGAACAGACAAAATGTGCACAATAGCTCAAGTCACTGAACATGAACAGACAAAATGTGCACACTAGCTCAGGTCACCCAACATGAACAGACAAAATGTGCACACTAGCTCAAGTCACTGAACATGAACAGACAAAATGTGCACACTAGCTCAAGTCACTCAACATGAACAGACAAAATGTGCACACTAGCTCAAGTCACTGAACATGAACAGACAAAATGTGCACACTAGCTCAAGTCACTCAACATGAACAGACAAAATGTGCATACTAGCTCAAGTCACTCAACATGAACAGACAAAATGTACCCACTAGCTCAAGTCAACATGAACAGACAAAATGTGCACACTAGCTCAAGTCAACATGAACAGACAAAATGTACCCACTAGCTCAAGTCACTCAACATGAACAGACAAAATGTGCATACTAGCTCAAGTCACTCAACATGAACAGACAAAATGTACCCACTAGCTCAAGTCAACATGAACAGACAAAATGTGCACACTAGCTCAAGTCAACATGAACAGACAAAATGTACCCACTAGCTCAAGTCACTCAACATGAACAGACAAAATGTGCATACTAGCTCAAGTCACTCAACATGAACAGACAAAATGTGCATACTAGCTCAAGTCACTCAACATGAACAGACAAAATGTGCATACTAGCTCAAGTCACTCAACATGAACAGACAAAATGTGCACAATAGCTCAAGTCACTCAACATGAACAGACAAAATGTGCACACTAGCTCAAGTCACTCAACATGAACAGACAAAATGTGCATACTAGCTCAAGTCACTCAACATGAACAGACAAAATGTGCACACTAGCTCAAGTCACTCAACATGAACAGACAAAATGTGCACACTAGCTCAAGTCACTGAACATGAACAGACAAAATGTACCCACTAGCTCAAGTCACTCAACATGAACAGACAAAATGTACCCACTAGCTCAAGTCACTCAACATGAACAGACAAAATGTACCCACTAGCTCAAGTCACTCAACATGAACAGACAAAATGTGCACACTAGCTCAAGTCACTCAACATGAACAGACAAAATGTACCCACTAGCTCAAGTCACTCAACATGAACAGACAAAATGTACCCACTAGCTCAAGTCACTCAACATGATTTGTGACTACACCATTTATTGAATCAAAAGAAAATCAAGGCCTGTACTAAACTTACACTATGCACCTTAGTGTAAATTAATACTGTTATGTGGATCAGAAATATGCAGAAACAAATTCACTCACTGAAGTTAGTAATATCCAGTTTGAAAATGGATATAGAGGCATTCACTGAAGTTAGCAATGTCCAGTTTGAAAATGGAGACAGATGCAGTCAATGAAGTTTGCAATTTCCAGTCGACCATGATGGCGACAAGGAAGAGGAATAAGAAGAGGTAGAAGAAGAAGAATACGAAGAGGAGGAGGAGGAGAGAGGTAGCAGAAGAATAATGACTTACTGTTACTGCTTCCACTGGTGGTTTGCCTATTGCTTTAATAATTTTGTCAGTCATTTCTCTAGCCTCAAACTCCTTTAGGAAGCCCAATGATTGCAGCAGAACTGGGTAACAAGGCAGCATCTGGTAAAGACAGGATATAATCATCAAATATCCTTACACAAATAATAATTCTCTTGTCATTTTCTCAGTTACTTTGCTTATAGAAATAAATACATTTAGGTATAAGATAGAAATGAAAATAGGAAAGGCCAAAATACCATTCAACAATGTGAAACACTTCAGCATATCTTTAAAAAAATGGGTAAAATTAAAAGCCAAAGTGATCAAATTGTCTATATCGTCATCTTCAACAAAAAGCCACGAAATAGGCTTGGGCGGTCATGGTTTGACACGATCACCAGAGCCTTGGATCAAGTCTATATTCTTGTCTCGATTATGCCACGTGGTCAAACTATCCAGGTATTTATCTAGGCCCTTCCCCTGCTCTTCTCCCACCAAGTTTGCCAGGTGTCACTCAGTTTTCAAGTTTTATTTCTCGTCATAACATACCCAAAAAATCTGGACTGTCTGTCTCATTTCTCTAATCAATGTATGGTTTTCATTTCTTTCTTGTGGGACTTTCTAATTTGTTTTTCTGTCTGTCTATGATATTCTTTGCAATTTCCTCAGAAACCACATTTCTACTGCCAATAAATGTTTCTCGGTTTCTCTGCTTCTCACTTACGATATAACAAAATAAACCAGAGGATTGGACCGACACTCAAAACTCAGAGGAAAGGCCAGTAGGACATATAATCAGAATGCTCCTGGTACCATAGCTGAAACCGACTCTGTGGCAAAGGGGTCATGGATACAATTCGTAATCCTGCATACTGGGTTCGAAACACAGTTGCAGGCGATTTGGAAGCACATCCCCTTGTGTTGTTTCTTTCTTTTTTTAAATGGTATGAGTGCTAATCATTCAGAAAGCAATGGCAAACTACTGAATGTAAACTTGCCAAGAGATCACAACAGACAAAAATGCTGGTGTTGACTGTGACATCCTGTAAAGGATATGCAACTAACATAACCATTAGTACTGGAACTCTTCTCTGGCTGTTGCCGAGGAGGACAGAGCACTAGAGTAATGTCCTGAGTGCTGGGAGGTCAGTCCTTGACTCCAACCCCACAAAATAAAACATGTTACAAAGCAGTTTATTGCTAAGGGTCTGTGATGTGTTAAGGTCATCACAGTTTGCAGCAATAGGTGGCCACTCTCTTCCTTTGTTAGCAGACGATAAACACAGGCACCAAAACCTTGTCCAACTGTGCTCAAAACAATATCAACATTGCCTCTCAACTACACTAACACGCTCACTATATACAATAGAGCTGTAATAATATCTCATTTCACATTTTTTTTAAAGTTGCATATCCCTTACAGGACGTTGCAGTCAACACCAGCATTTTTCAGCTGTTGTTGATGCTCTTGGCAAGATCACACTCAGTAGTTTGCCATTGCTTTCAGAGCGACTGGCTCGCATACCCCGTAAGTAACCAACGTGACGCGATCCGCTGCTGAATTTTGCACAGCTGTGTTCCTCACGTGGATAAATGGGATTACGGAGATAGTCGTTGACCCCTTCGCCAGGAAGACTGGCTAAAAAAACACCAGTTGATGTTCTTGGCAAGATTACGCTCAGCAGTTTGCCATTGCTTTCTGGGCGACTGGCTCACATACCCCGTAAGTAACCAACAAAATTTGATCCACTGCCGAATCTAATGCAGCTGTGTTCCTCACATGGATATATGGAATTACGGAGAAAGTCGTTAACTTCTTCACCAGGGAGACCGGCAATTTCATATCACCTAGAATATTATTAACCGGTCTCTGTGGCTAAGGGCTTGCGAGCGCGGTTTGTGAGCCCGTATACCCGGGTTCGAAACACGGCGGTGCTGGTTTTTTTCGAAAAAGGTATAGGGGCCGGTCGTTCAGAAAGCAATGGCAAACTACTGAACGTAACACTTGCCTAGTACATCAACAGCAGCTGCAAATGCTGGTGTTGACTGCAACGTACCGTAAGGGATACACAACAAAACATTTTTAAAAAAATAGAATAATATTCCATTCATAATATAGCTAACAATATCCTATGTACAATATAGCTACAACATTTACAATATGGCTGTAACAATATGTTATTTACAATACAGCTCAAACAATATCAAATTTACAATACAGCTCAAACAATATCAAATTTACAATATAGTTGAAACAATATCTAATTTACAATATAGCTATAAGAATATCTCATTTACAATATATTTATAATATCTCATTTACTATATAGCTGAAACAATATTTCATTTACTATATAGCTGAAACAATATCTCATTTACCTGATATAGCTGAAACAAATTTACAATATGGCTATAACAATATCTCATTTACAATAAAGCTGAAACAATATCTCATTTACTATATATCTGAAACAATATCTCATTTACCTGATATAGCTGAAACAAATTTACAATATGGCTATAACAATATCTCATTTACAATAAAGCTGAAACAATATCTCATTTACAAATTGGCTGTAACAATATCTCATTTACAATACAGCTGAAACAATATCTCATTTACAATATAGCTGAAACAATCTTGTTTACAATATTTATTTTTTTTTTTTTTTTTTGCATATCCTTTACATGACATCGCTGTCAACACCAGCATCTTTCAGCTGTATGTTGATTTCTTGGCAAGATTACGCTCAGTAGTTTGCCATTGCTTTCTGAGCGGCCGGCTCACATACCCAGTAAGTTACCAATGCGATTCGAACCACTGCTGATTCTCACTGTCATCACGACACCGACGAGAGTATACGAGATTACGGAGAAAAGTCATAACCTCTAAGCCACGAAGCCGGCTGTTTACAATATAGATGAAACAATATCTCATTTACAATATGTTAGCTGCATATCCTTTACAGGACGTTTGCAGTCAACACCAGCACTTTTTGCTGTTGTTGATGTCTTGGTAAGTTTACTTTCAGTAGTTTGCCATTGCTTTCTGAACAACTGGCACCTATACCATTTATGTAAAATAACAGCATAACGCGGTCTGCTGTCAAATCGTGTGCAGCTGTGTTTTGAACGCCGATATACGGGGTTACGAACCACGCTCGTACGCCCTTCGCTGTGGAGACCGGCTATTTACAATATATCTATAACATCCTGTTTACAATATAGCTGAAACAATATCTCATTTACAATATGTTAGTTAGTTGCATATCCTTTACAGGACTTTTGCACACCAGCACTTTTTGCTGTTGTTGATGTCTTGGTAAGTTTACTTTCAGTAGTTTGCCATTGATTTCTGTACAACTGGCACCCATACCATTTATGTAAAATAACAGTGTAAGGCGGTCTGCTGTCAAATCGTGTGCAGCTGTGTTTTGAAAACGGGTATACGGGGTCACAAACCACGCTCGTAAGCCCTTTGCTGTGGAGACCAGCCATTTACAATATATCTATAACATCCCGTTTACAATATAGCTGAAACAATAACTCATTTACAATATAGATGAAACAATATCTCAGTTACAATATTGCTATAAGAATATCTCAGTCTCAATATATCTATAATATCTCATTTACAATATAGATTAAACAATATCTCATTTACAATTTATCTGAAACAATATCTCATTTACAATATGACTGAAACAATATCTCATTTACAATATAGCTGAAACAATATCTCATTTACAATATAGCTTAAGAATATCTCATTTACAATATATCTATAATATCTCATTTACAATATAGCTGAAACAATATCTTAATACCAGAGATTTGATATGCTGATGATACAGTATTGCTATCCACATTACAGAATGGTATTGAAAACCTAATAACCTCAACCCAAAAGAACGGTGAAAATAATTTATATCTTAATATAGCAAAAACGAAGATAATTCACACAGATAAAACTACTATGCAGAAAGAAATATATGTTAATGAGGAAAAATTGGAGGTTGTGGAACATTTCAAATATTTTGGGTCATTGATTACCAACAATGGTGTTGCCATAAATCAACTACAGCCCGTTTTGATGAAATGGCAATCTCACAAAACCACAACGAGTAGTCACTTGCACAAAATAAAAACTGGACGTCCTTGACAGGTCAATTGTTTATTCAATAATAATGTCTTTCTCATGCAGTTGGCCAATATCACATCATAGTGTAGGTGCCGTTTCAAATTTAAATGTGTACCAACTGCGAGTTAAATATAATAATTAATTCTTCATGATCGACCATATACGATCGTTTCCAAGAAGTCTGTGTGACAGAATACCACAGTTAGTTTGTGAACTAAGCCAACTTACAACTTTACTTTAGTTGGCCATTCATTCTACCTTGCATGGCAGACTGGAACAGCAAACACCGTCACTAGATCTCCTCTGCCCTCAGCCTAGATCATTGAATGACTGCCCAAATCTATTGCGATGCCCAGTGTCAGCCTGCTAACGATATTTTCCATTATAATTATAGCTGCTGTCGAAAACATAACCTTCGTGAACCGCCATCCCTAGCTTGACTACCATCGTGACGTTTTTCACCGTGCCGTCACTTTACGATATTCACGTGGGATTCTCCGAGGTGACAACCTCATCTACTTTCACTTTCGTTCTTATTTACAATTGCTACTTGGCAGGTGGACACAATGAAAGAAATTAAAAGACGAATATCTATTGCTCTTCAAAGACTAAATCAACTGAATAAATTGTGGAGCGGGACATAAAGAACTACAAAACTTAGATTTTTAAGAGCTTGCATCTTTCCCATTGCAACATACGCTGTGAGACCTGGACACTTATTAAACAAGCTGAACAGCGCATAAATGCTTTTAAATATAAATGTTACAGATGGGTTCTAAGAATATCTTGGATAAAGAAGAGAACAAATGCATCCATACTTCAAGAGCTGAATATTGAAGAAGGTTGGCTACTAAAGATGATAAAACAAAGAAAATTGAAATATTTTGGTCACTTGAAACGCCATGAAAATTTGGAGAGAACAATCATGGAGGGGTATTTGCCCAGGAAGAGAGGAAGAGGGAGGCCAAAGAGAAGATGGGTGCAGGATCTGGCAGATGATCTCCAGATGGGTGTATTGTATGAGGGACATCTTGTTTATGACAGAGAAGTTTTCCAGAAGGTTGTTATGGGAGCGAGGTTCTGCAAAGGACATGACACTGAATGAATGAATGAATGAACGAATGAATATCTCATTTACAATATTGCTGAAACAATATCTCATTTAAAATATTGCTGAAACATCTCATTTACAATATTGCTGAAACAATCTCTCATTTACAATATTGATGAAACAATATCTGATGTACAATTTTGCTGTAGCAATATCTCATTTACAATATAACTATAAGAATATATAATTTACAATACATCTATTATATCTAATTTACAATATAGATGAAACAATATCCTATTTACAATAAAGCTGAACCAATATCTCATTTACAATATTGCTGAAACAATATCTCGCTTACAATATATAAATAATATCTCACTTATCTGAAACATTTATGTCAAAGTAACAAAGATAATTTTATTTACATTATCACAGTGCATCATTTACAGTATAATAATAATATATGGAATAATATAATGATACCTATACAGTTAAGTTAGGTGCATATCCTTTACAGGATGTCACAGTCAACCCCAGCATTTATTTGGCTGTTTGTAATCTCTTGGCAAGTTTACGTTCAGTAGTTTGTATCTATACCGAAAGAACTATACAAAGAGTACTGAAATGTTTTGAATCTGCTCAGCTGTATATCAGTGAGTCTTGAAATTAGAAAGAGTTTGGAGGCACCAAAGGTGTGGTTTCTCAGATGATTATTGCAAACACCATGGATTGCCAAAATAACAACAATTGTTTGGAAGAGACTAATGAAAGTAGAAATTATAAGAAAGAGACAAACACTGTTCTGGGGTCATATAATGAGAAGAGAGACAGAGAACATTGGGGTTTCATCGTAAAGTCTAATGGACGATGCTTGAAAAAGGAGAGCCTGGCATATGAGACTATAACCTCCAGCAGGAGAATGGAGCTGAAAGCAGTAACAGCGGCATTCTGTTTGTTAGAGGAGACCACTGCAACACACACTGCATTCATTACGGACACATCCCTACTTTCCATTTACCACCATCCATTTTTATTTGGTCCAAATCTACTCTTTGTTTGACACTGAATATATTAATAAAATTCATCTTGTACACCAAGGGCTGAGATCAGCAGAGAGACATGGAAACTTACGCTATTTGACAAAGCAGATGATGAATCATTCAGACAAAGTAGATGATGATGTATCATTCACATTAACTAACATCTCACCTTTCCTGGGTCACTAAGGCCTGAAGCAATGAACACTCCCTTGAGGTTGATTTTGATTGGCTGTCTGGACTCCTCAGTGTGAACCTTGTATGCAAAAGCTGGTACATACTTCCCAGCATAAGACTGCAATCAAAGACATCATAATGTTACATATCAATTAGACAACGATGTTACACATCAATCAAAGACATCAATGTTACACACCAATCAAAGACTACAAAGTTTATTTTGAGGCTTTTGAAGAGGTAGATGATGCATGTGCGGGTATGTCCAAAGTGCACTGATTTATTTGTTGGTTAACTCGCGTTGAACTCAAGTGTAGTCCATATATGTGTTACTACCACTAGTAGTTGCCGCGACTAGGGAGTGCATTAGATTGATGTTTGCATGTGGATTAGCCTCCCCTGTTACCAGTGTCAGATGAACCCTCTCCAACTTGTATTAGACATCCCCCAAATCAAGGACGAGAAGTCAACATTTTAGTCCCACTGACCGGTGTAAGAGCTGAATCCACTACTTCACCATTAGCACACTGGAAGTTATAAGAGTGAAGGCTCTTATCCATTCGACCAGACTAACTAAGTATTATGCTTGTGCCACCCTATATCATGTAGTGGTGAGGTTGGGATTTTGCAGACATCCAATGAGATATATAAGTATTCCCAAAGTATCTTCATAGTTACATAATATATGCATATGTTATGGGAGCGAGGTTCTGCACAGGACATGCTACTGAATGAATGAATCATTGCAACTTACTATACCACCAAGATAGACATCACAGGCTTGGTACTCTGGAAACAACTGCAAAAACTGGATCAGAAAACTGTAAAGGAAAGAAATAGATAATATTTGATTAGATATGATGAAAGATAGATGACAGGTGGATAGATGATGAACTTATAGATGAAAGTTGGATGGACAGACAGATAGATGACTGACAGATGAGGGACAGATGGACTAATGATGGACAGATGAGGGACAGATGGAATAATGATGGACAGATGAGGGACAGATGAGGGACAGATGGACAGATGAAACTGATGAGAGACAGATGGACAAATGGGAACAGATGGACAGATGAGGAACAGATGGACAGATGAGGGACAGATGGACAGATGAGAAACTGATGAGAGACAGATGGACAAATGAGGAACAGATGGACAGATGAGGAACAGATGGACAGATGAGGGACAGATCGACAGATGAGAAACAGATGGACAGGTCAGGGACAGATGGACACATGAGGGACAGATGGACAGCTGCGGAACAGATGGACAGATGAGGGACAGATGAGGAACAGATGGACAGATGAGGAATAGATGGACAGATGAGGGACAGAGGGACAGGTAGAGTTGGTAGGTTAGGTTAGATTAGATTAGATTAGATTAGATTAGATTAGATTAGATTAGATTAGATTAGATTGAACTGGACTGGAATAGACTACAGTAGACTACAATAGACAGAGAGACAGATAGATAAAATCATCATCATGTGCCCTGCCATATGGCGTAGGTGTTCATACATCTCAATTCAGGAGTCTCCGTGGCAAAGTGGTCAAGTCAGTCTGACTCGAGCTCTGAAGGTTGTGGGTTCGATTCCAGGCCACATCCTTCGGTTCATGGATGCATTTTTTCTGAGACTCCTGGAGGTTATCGCTGGAAGCTACGGAGATCGTGCTTTCAGCAGTTTGCTGTGGAAAGAGACTGAGCCATATGGGATAAAAGCCTGGTGCAATGAAGTCGACCCTTTCGACTTTTAAGCGACTTTTTTTTTAAAGCGACACCTAAATCATTGGTGTTCTGGATCAACTGATGATGTTCCTCCATCCACCATCTGAAGCCATCCAAAATAATGTCTCTCGATATGCCTGTGCCACTTCTTCCACTGATCTTTCAGCCACTTTGATGTTTCTCAATGTCTCTCTTCTCATAATATACACATATATAGTCATAAACAAGAATAAGGGGAAGGCAGAGAAATAAACACCTGGATGGCTTGGCCAAGTGGTATGGTTCGAGACAAGAACACAGAGCTGTTCCACGGCTCTGGTGATCGTGTGAGATGGCGAAAAAATACCACCCACGCTTATCATGGCACATCATGATGATGATATAGTCATGAAGTGTTTGCATAGGGTTGAACACTATCCTATGCTCCCCAATCTTGGCAAGTGTAAAGTGTGTCATGTGGATGCAAGTGACTCTTGACTGAACTCACAGACAGTACTTAAGGGACGGTCAGCATGTGTTTAGCTACTGCACCTAGTGCTGTTGTGTCGACACAGTCCGCAGATGGTACTGATGTTGATGTCTGAAAGTCTGACTGGGACTATTGATATTCATCATCTTCTGCTGCTGGCTCTCATCTCCCAATGAAGCAAAAACCCTCAAGCAGCACATCAAGCGTCTGATTGGGACTATATTTTGATATTCATCATCATCTGCTGCTGGATTTCATCTTCCAATGGTGATATCTCAACTAGCACGTCAAGCATCTGATTGGGACTATATTTTGATGGTCTTCTTCTGCTGCTGGCTTTCATCTTCCTATGGAGATACCTCAACCAGCACATCAAGCATCTGGTTGGGACTATATTTTGATATTCATTATCTTCTGTTGCTTTCATCTCCCAATAGCGATATCTCAATCAGCACGTCAAGCGTCTTGTGGAGCTATATTTTGATATTCATCATCAAAAGCTGGCTTTCATCTTCCAATGGAGATACCTCAAACAGCATGTCAAGCAAAATAGTTCACATACCAGGAGGAGTACCACAGGGAGGGTCTTATTTCCAACACTTTTCAATATCTTCAGAGAAGACATTCCGATGTGTTGGGACTATATTGTGATGGTCTTCTTCTTCTGCTGCCTTTAATCTTCCTTTGGAGCATGGGTCCTCAACCAACTCCCACAAAGTCCTTTGTAGACTTGCTCATGATTGGTTGGATTTGCAATGAAAGTTTTCTTTGAGATGAGGTAGCCAGTCCCATGCCAACTCTCCTTGGTCGCATGGCATGCATGGTTAAGTTACAGTGCTACTATTCTTTACTTCTTGTATATGTTCCAGCAACACATGGGTAAATATTTTGAGATCACATGCTGTTAATATCCAGAAGTGAGGGTGCTAGAAGAAGAATCTGGGTGAGCTGAGGTTGACCAATAGATTTTTATATATATATATATATGTGTGTGTGTGTGTGTGTGCATGCGTGCGTGCATGTGTGTATAAGAAGCACATATTTGTGACTGACATATAATTTTGACTGTTTCTTAAAGATCAATTGAGGCAATGTTTGACATTCTCTTCTGTCATCAGACAAGGGTGTCAGTCAAACACCGCCTCACTTGACCTTTAAGAAACAGTCAAGATTACATTATGTCAGTCACAAGCACATGCTTCTTACATATATAAACCAGCGACACACAAGTCAGTGGGGAAAAAAACCTTAGACAGGGACATAAGAATGAATACAGTCCAACACTGGTTCTGTCCCCTGACTTGTTAGCTGACATTATTTCTGACCTTGTCTACACAGAAAGCTAACGGATATAAAATAATACTTGAATAAGGATAGACATTTGCACAGTAATTTCAATTGTCAACCATGGTAAATTTAAACTGACTATCATGTCTTTCTGTTTGCACAAAACTGGCCTATGCAGAAATAAAATAAAACAATATTACTACCTGTACAGGTTTTCAGCGGCAGCGTTGTTTGTCTTCACCTTGCCACTTGGGCTGCTGTAGCTAAACCCGACTCCCACCTGCAGAGAACAAATACTTAGAAAAGTGGGGGGGGGTCATGGTCGGACAGTGGCAAGCACATATGCCAGTGGGTAAAGTGTTCACATCCCTTTCACACCAGATGATGTGTGTGTGATGACCCTGGCAGACAGGTCAACCTTGTCGAAACTGGGGACCAGGAATTGTCCTGGGAGGTAAAGGTAGCATGACCACGTCACTCTCAGTGCCATGGGATGATTAATTGTCTGAAGCAACGATCTGTATCTGCTATGGGCTTATATAATTGCTGAAATGTTGTCATTGCAATATAATACAACATGTTTGCTACCATATTCAAACTTTTAAGTCATAACTACACCACTACTTCCCATTTTCCGCCATCCATTTTTGTTTGGTCCGAATTTACTTTTTGTTTGCCACTGTATCTGTTAAATGCTGATCTGGTTTATACAAATATGGAGCCAGCACCATATACCTAATATACAAACGTGGAAAAAAGGTTGTTTACATTTTTGGTTACCCAGAAAATGTATGGTAAATGCCTTAGCCTCAATTTTGTAATTAAATATTTCTTATGATTGCATTCCCTGATTAACATTATTTATGGTTTTTATAATTCCAAAATTTATACAACTGTCTCAATATAATTATTTACAAGTGTTATTTGCCCTACCTTATAGTTTTAAATACATAAGTCGGGCCATTTAACAGCATTAAACAAATGAGATAAAGAAACTAATGTATACTAAGACATAATTAAAATATAATTGTTTATTCATTTTCTGCGGTTCTCATATATGCACAGCACATGGGATAACTGATGACAACAATGATAACTGATGGCAGTGATAATAACTGATGACAGTGATAATAACTGGTGACAGTAATAATAACTGATGACAGCAATGATGGTAGCTGATGATGTCAATAATAATAACTGATAACAGCAATGATGACGGCAATGATGACATTGATAACATGATGGCAATAACTGATGATAGCAATGATGATAACATAACGGAAATGATAACATGATGGCAATAACTGATGACAGCAATGACAGTAATGATAACAGATGACAGCAATGATGACGACTCATGGAAATAAAGAGCGACAGATTTACTTACAGGACTATCAATAAATATCACCGAGAACTGGTCGGTCCAAGTTATTTCACGTTTACCAACTGAAAAAGACCAAAATCAGACAACTAATCATGTTGATGATAAAAGTAAACAGATGACCAGTGCCTGATGGGGTCAGGTATGGCCACAGGAAGGCTTTGAGCAATGTAGACCTGAAGGAGAAGACCGACAGAGCATTAGGACAGCATCAGTACCGCAGGATTGGGTACACAGTTATCTCATCCCTCTCCCAAAACCATTCAAGGATCATTCAAAGCTTAGCGACTTTAGGATCATCACCCTTCAAAATACACTTGGGAAGGTGTTAGAAAAGATAGTCGCTGTCAAGCTGCAAGAGTTTTTGGAAAGGGGAAGCTTCTTCCAAGAGGCCTAGGGGAGCTACAGGCCAGGAAAAGATACCTGGTCAAATGCAGCCACTTTTGCCGTCTGACGTTTATGAGGGGTTCCAGAGTAGACAGGGAAACGATGGCGGCTAGCGCTTGATCTCGAGGATGCAGTACAATAGAGTTGATATGATATTTTGATGACCGCACTGATGGAGAAGGGGGTCAATCCCTGGTTGGTGAACTTGGATAGCAGCCGTCCTGCACTTCTCGTCGGATTGCATCTCTGTCTAGGGTGCATGGACCTCAGAGGCCACATATTTTAACCCCGGGACTGCCACAGGGATCTGCAAGTCTCACAGGTGCTTTTAACGTGTATACTGAGCAAGATTGCAAACCTAGAAGCACCAGAGGTTGGAAGGATACTAACATTTGCAGATGATATTCTTGCATATAGGCAGGGGAGAGATAGGGAGCTAACAGCCCAGGAGTTACAGGCGACAGTAGATAAAGTGATTAACGGTGCACTGAAATGAGTGCTGTCATCCACCCGGAAAAGGCAGCTGTTGTGTGGTGCTCTCTGGACAACAGGATTGTGAGAGCTGATGTTCCAAGCCTCACGATAGATGGTGGAAGCGTCAACAGAGAGAACAAACTGAAGTATCTGGGAATCACATTTGACAGGAGCCTGTCCTTCAAGGATCATGTGGAGACGGTTGTGACAAGATCTCAAAAGGGACACAACGCACTTAAAACTATGGCTGCAACGGACATAGAGCAGAGAATGCTTTTCAGACTATACCAGCACTTGATCCTCTCAGTGATTGATTATGGACCAGGACTACTCACTGTCTCAAAGATTCAGCTGGTGAGATTGGAGCACATACAGAATGAAGCTATGCGGGTCATTCTGGGATGCACCAGAGATACCCCAGTAGTGTGTATGCGTTACATCCTTGGTTTGCCGACTGTTGCTGGTAGGCTCAAGGTGATGCAGGTGAAGGCATACCTCAGAGTAGCTGCTGACACAGATCACCCATTGCATGAGGTGCTGGACGCAGTTAAGGGCCAGAGACTGATAAGAGGGAAATCATGGATGGCTCAGGCAGAGGATTCGATCAGACAAGTGTGCATCTTGGAGAACATTAGGCGAGGCGAGGACAGGAGTGGGTCAGAGTGCCAGCGGAGCAGTTAGACTTGTGCACAGTTATAATCACATTGAGCCGGGAGTGCAGGGAGTGGCCAGCAGAGGCCACGGAAGTGGAAATCCAGCATCTAATTCAGGATAATGTTCACCCGGGTGATGTGATTATCTACACAGATGGTTCGGTGTTGAGAGGTAGTAGAAGTGCCTGGGGGTTCTTGGCAAAGGCTAATGGTCGACGTTTGGTGCAAGAGAGCCTGGCATATGATACCACAACATCTAGCTTAAGAATGGAGGTGGAGGCAGGTCAGTGCAGCTTTCCGCTGGATGGAGAATACGATACACACACACATCGTGATTGTAACTGACTCAGAAAGCATGCTGAGTAGGGTGAGGATCTCCCAGGACTTGAAGTCTGCGCAGAAAAATTCTGGCGAAAACTTTCCCAACAATACACAGAAGTGAGATACCCCTATAGTTGTTACAGTCGCTCCGATCGCCCTTGTTCTTGTACAATGTTATGATGCATGAGTCTTTGAAATCCTGTGGGACTTGTCCTTCTTGCCAGCATAGCTCTATTAGCTGGTGGATCTGTAGAGTGAGTGTGTCTTGCCCACTCCTGGTAATCTCTATTGGAATACCATCCTTACCTGGAGCCTTGCCAGATGCAAGTTCATTTATAGCACACTTAACTTCTGTTATGGTGGGAAGTGTGTCCAGGTGGTCAAGAGTTGGTAGAGCCTCTATGGCGTTGAGGGCATCATCCGCTAGTTTGGTCTCACTTGAGTAAAGCTCCAAATAGTGCTCTACCCATCTATCCATCTGCTGTTTCTTATCAGTGATGATTTCTCCAGTCAAGGTTTTCAGTGGTGCACTTCTTTTGATCATTGGACCACAGGCTTTCTTTATCCCTTCATACATGCTTCTTATGTTTCCCTTATCTCTTGCATTTTGAATGGACTCACATAACTTGATCCAGTAGTCATTTGCACACTTCCTGGCAGCATTTTGCACATCCTTCCTAGCTTGCCTCAGCTCACTGAGAGTGTTACGCGTTTTTCTTTCCTTGTTTCTTATGAGAGCTATCTTCTTTTTATCAATCAAGGGCTGCAGTGTCTGGCTGTTTGCCGCAAACCAGTCCTGCCTCTTATGATCCAGTGCCGTAAACCCCTACCGCTGTTTTATAAAGAGTTTCCTTAAGTTTACCCCACTTTTCACTTGCTGTACAATTTTCTGATGTATCAGTGAAAGCGTCTTCAAGTTGCTGTTGGAACTCAAAGCGCTTATCAGGATCGTGGGTGTTAATAATATTAATCCTGGGGCTAGATTTGTGTTTAGCTGTGTAGATTCTCTTTGGTCTCAGTCTAACCCTTGCAACAACCAAAGAATGATCCGTATCACAGTCAGCACTGTGGTAACTTCGAGTTAATGATGTTTGGTTCAGATGTTGTCTCCGTGTGATGATGAAGTCCAGCTGATGCCAATGGCCGGATCTTGGATGTTTCCATGTGACCTTATGCAGCTCTTTTGTTTTAAAAAAGGAGTTTGTAATACATAGGTCATTACTGGTGCAATGCTCCAGCAGCCTTTGCCCATTTTCATTCATGTGACCAATGTTGTTTTTCCAAGGCACACTGGCCATGAACTCGAGTCCTTGTCCACACGAGCACTGAAATCCCTGAGCATATAAATGTAGTCAGATTTTGGAACTGCCTTGATCTCAGAGTCTAACTCCTCATAGAACGAATCCTTCACATCATCAGAGGAAGTGAGTGTCTGTGCATATGCAGTGATAATGGTGGCAAAACCACAATAGGGTGCCAAGCACAGGGATAATAGTCTTTCATTACCTCCAGCTGGAATTTCAATCACTCCCAGTTGCAAATTCTTCACTGCAAAGCCCAAAACATGTTGCCTTGTTTCTGCCTGCCCGCTATCCTTCCAAAAAAAGGTGTAATTGTTTTCCCTGAGTGACCCTTCCTCCGCAAGGTGAATCTCCTGCAGGCCAGCAATATCAATGTTAAGACGATTGAGTTCAGCATCAATCACAGCTGTTTTTCTCACATTGTCAATATTTGTCAGGTCAGTGGAAAATCCTGGACACATGGTTCTTACATTCCAGGTTGCAAGCCGTAGCTTAAGGTTTCTATTTTTCTTTTTAGTAGTACCTGGTGCATTTGTATTACAGCCTGCGATTCAGATTTTGTCCTAGCCCCAAGCACCCATTGAAGCAAGCAGGCTGTGGCGGATCAGCACCCAATTGGTTGGGGGATGCCCAGCTTGAGGTGGGCAGGTAACTGATAAGTGACACCTGTAGGTGTCTCCCACCGTCAGAGGCAACCCGTGGCAACCCAATTGACAAGGACTTATAACCCATAACTCCTTCCTCTCGCTTTCATTCCGAGACCAGTTAAGACCAGGGATGGAGTTATACCTCTCCATAGCACAAAGCCTGGGCTAAAATATAGAGACCATGTGTTATCCCATGCAGCATGATCCCTCTCTCGGCCTGCCTAGCTTTACTACAGAGGAAAGGTAACACCAATACATCCTGAACAAGACAAGCCGCAGAAGCTGCCAGATCAGCAAAGCAATACTCTAACTGTCCACTTGTCGGGGTTTCAATCCGAAACCTAGCTGCCAACCACTCTCCCTAGAGTAATGACAACCTGAGAGTGTGTTGCTTGTCTACAAGTGAATCAGTCCATTCTTCTCCCTGTTGGAAAACAGCCAAGTGATCCTACACCTGAGTGGCCCCACACCCAAGTGATCCCACACCCAAGTGATCCCACACCCAAGTAATCCCACACCCAAGTGATGCCACACCCAAATAAACCCACACCCAAGTGATCCCACACGCAAGTGATCCCACACCTGAGTGGTTGAGAACTTTGCTCCAATGAAAGATAAAGGGAGAAGAAGGTGACTTGTACCACACATGAAGATTGGAAACACATCAACATTTCAGATTTTAATATACAATTTCTGTACATGAACAACTACTTTGTCAACTGCAGTTTCCACCATTCTATATTCTTGATTTTGCTGAAGTTTGTTTTAAATAAAAGTTGAATCTCCTTTATAGGATGTCGCAGTCAAACATTTTTTTTTTGATGTTTGTGATTTCATGGCAAGTTTACGTTCAGTAGTTTGTCATTGCTTTCTGAATTACAGGCACTCATACCCTTAAGAAAACCAACACAAGGCAATCTGCCTTCAAATCGCCTGCAGTGTTTTGAAATGCAGCATGCGAGATTACTTAACCTCTTCACCACAGAGCCAGGTTTGTTAAATACCTAAGTCCTTTGTCTCCTTGTAAACATGCACGGTTTCAAACCGCTGCTGTCTACATTTTCTCTGCAGAAAGTCTTTTTAACTGATTCAGTGCCAGACAAAAAGTAGATTTGGACAGAACATAATAAACAATCTAAAAGAACAAGTATTGTAATGTACATTTCCATTCACTGAGTATTGAAATTGCGGAGGATACAACGAAACAAAAAAACATGATGACCCTAGTATTGCGATATACCGTCCTTATGTCCAAGTGGGAGGTCACATGTGGTGATATATTATCCTTCGGCACTGAATCAGTTAAAGACAACTTTGAAAGTTTAGAGCTTCGTATCATCATCATCATCATCATCATCATCATCATCAATCATCATCATCAATCATCATCATCATCATCATCATCATCAATCAATCATCAATCATCATCATCAATCATCAATCATCATCATCATCAATCATCATCATCATCATCATCATCATCATCATCATCATCAATCATCATCATCATCATCAATCATCATCAATCATCATCATCATCATCAATCATCAATCATCACTCATCATCATCATCATCATCATCATCATCATCAATCAATCATCATCAATCAATCATCATCAATCAATCATCATCAATCATCATCATCATCAATCATCATCATCATCATCATCATCGATCATCATCATCATCATCATCATCATCATCATCATCATCATCATCATCATCATCATCATCATCATTCATCATCAATCATCATCATTCATCATCAATCATCATCAATCATCATCAATCATCATCAATCATCAGCATCATCATCATCATCATCATCATCATCATCATCATCATCAGCAGCAGCAGCAGCAGCATCATCATCATCATCATCATCATCATCATACATCATCAACCATCACCATCAATCATCATCATTGTCATCATCCATCATCATCACCATCCATCATCATCACCATCAATCATCATTACCATCAATCATCAGCATTAATCATCATCATCAGTCATTATCAATCATCATCATCATCAATCATCATCCATCATCATCATGATCATCATCATCAATCATCATCACCACCACCACCACCATCATTATCATCATCATCATCATCATCCAGTGCCTTTCGTCTGTGTAGAACTTTGCCCCAGTAAGTCTTTCAACATATCTCTCCATCACAAACCAGGTGTTCTGCCTCCATTGCTGTCATGTACCCTTCAATCATCTCCATTCTAGCAAAGCCATAGCTGTCAGGTTAAGGTGGCCACCTCAAGGTCAGAAGGTACAGGGATCGAAACCAGCGTAGGACTGGGCATTCTTCCAAAAGTCAGTTCGTACCTAATGATATCTCACACCCCTGACTTCTTTCATAGAGAGACCAGACACCCAGCCTTCTCAGATAAGGGTGAAAAGATAGGAGATGCCTTGTGCCAACTGTGCCAGTTAAAAATCCCACAGAAGTTGGAAATCACAAAGCCCTAGCAAATATATTAGGCAGGAAAACCTGCCTACAGGTAGATAGAGGTGGTGGTGGTTGTTTTCTTCCAGGCTATACTTTTAAGCATCTTGGGAAGGGGTTATTGAAATGTCAGCGCCTGTGACCAGGCCGCTTTCCTTCAAGTTCCCCCTGCCATTCATGAGCATGTTTCTAGGATCAAGTAAATTCCCTACAGGTTTGCTAAACCTTGACATAAGGTTCCTTACCTCATCATCATCAAGTGCCATGCCGACTGGCGTAGGCGTTCATGACTCTCCACAGATCTCGGTCTTTGGTTTTCTGGATCAACTCTACCGCTGATATTCCTCCATGCCACCATCGCAATCCATTCAGCATAATTTCTCTTGGTCAGCCTCTGCCTCTCTTCCCCTCTAACTTTCCAGTTGTCACAATGTTCTCCAATGCCTCTCTTCTCATCACATGACCAAAAAAAAGTTGTATGTCTCTTACTTATTGTTGTATATAATGTTCTAGTTTTATAAGCCTCTTTCAGGCATTCATTGTTAGTTACTTTGGCAGTCCAAGGAATTCGCAACATTCGTCTCAGGAACCACATCTCTGTTGCTTCCAATCTCCTCCTAATTTGTTCATTTACATTCCAAGATTCACAGTCATACAACAAAGCAGGTTCTATATAGCACCTTAGCACTCTCTTTCTTACATTCAATGATATTGACTTATTGCATAAGATATTCTTCATTTTCTTAAATACAGTCTTTGCTTGCCCTATTCTGCTCTTAATCTCTGTTGTGCATCTTCCATCTGATGTTATAAGTGTCCCTAAATATTTAAAACTATCCACTTGGTGAAGAATTTTCCCGTCTATCTCTATTTCACATTTAGGTATTACATGTTTCTTTGATATCACCATTGTTACTATTTTCTTGATATTCCTTACCTACTTGTTAAAATCTATCTAGAGGAATAATACCATACAGAAATGCTGAAGTACACAATAACCTTTGAGATGCAGAACTAGCTGTTATGCACTCCCCACAAAAGAGGGACAAAGAATTTGATTTGTGTTTAGTCAAGAACTGACCTCACAGCACTCAAGGCATTCTCATATGCGCTCCGTTCCATCTTCACCAATCATTGAAGAATGGAACCAGATGCAGTCTGATAAATGTGTCCATCTGAACTTTCTCAGAGTACTGAGTGTTGGCCATATACAGATAGAGGTGCAAAAAAGAAGTCCCTTATGGCAGATTGCAACAAGTCCCAGTTTTAAACCCCTAAAGATCTTCAAACTGAAATATAAATTTCAATGTCATGGTACTTAAGACGAGTACCAACTCATGTGCATATCAGATTTTCACATATTATGAAAGGATCAAAACTGTCACACATCTCATCATTATTTTGTTCCTCATTACACCTTCTGCATAGATACTGAACAAGTATGGGGAGAGAAAATCTACTACAAAGTGACATTGCTTTTACCTTCGCAAAGTATATTGAACAAGTATGGGGATAGAAAAATCTACTACAAAGTGACATTACTCTTACCTTCACCATCCTCGTTAACTTTAAGTGGGCCCACCTCTTCAAACAAACCAATCATTGATGAGTTACCAGGACCTCCATTGAGATAAACGAGTAGAGGAGCTTCTTCTGGTGGCACCTGAATATAGACACACTTTTGTTACATAATAAAAATAATTATCAAGTGCCATCTCCACAATCAAGGTTACTTTAAAAAAAATAATTAAGGATCACTTTCTTTACACACAGATATCTCCATTAGTGCTCAGTCTCCTCCCGTAATCTCACTAGGAGAATCTCAGCACAGTGCACATAATTCATAGCACTCATGAGAACCCAAATATGCGCATACCACAATCACATACTTCATAGCACCAGTAAAAATACAAATGTGCTTATACCATAATCACACACTATAAATATCCATTGGGTGGCTAAGTTTTTTTTTCTTTTTGAAATCAAGCCTGGGTAGTAGCCTATTTGGCATGCTCTTTCCTTGTTCAACCGCCAAGGGATTTTTAATGAGTGGAACACAGGTCATTCTTTTTTGCCCTAGTCTGAGAAAGCTAGATCTCCATCTACTTGTAAACCATTATTTTTTTTTATAAAAACCCCAGTCCAGATTGAATCGAGCTGTACTAACTACTTGTGAATTTGTTTATGAGCTGTCTTAGTAGTCTCAAAGTATTCCCCAATTGATATTTCTCCCGTATTATTCATCTGTCTCTAATTCTCTTATCCACATTTGTCATTTCTTCTACCACCAATTCACTCTCCATTCATTCATAGTTGTAACATTCCAGGTAGATTTTTCAGATTATCTTAGGTGAAAGGAGGTGAGTCAGCAATTCAGACTGCTTACAGCTTTTTCCACATTGCGTCATACTTCTTCTAGACGAGCCTCTTTTCATTTGTATGAAGCCAGGCGTAGACATTAAGACCTCTAAATGAAGTGGCTTTGAGTTTTGTCGCTGTATATCTACAGCACTGTGTCTCACTCTGGCCGTGTGCTCAACTCTGGTTGCGCTGTGCACTTGACTCTGGCTGCATTGTCCCTGATTGTATACTCAACCTGGGTTGTACACTTAGCTCCTGATCAATCCCTTATTGCTGCCTACCTCTTGCTTGCCTTCCTTCAAATGTTCCCTTCAGTACGGTTTTATGACAATGTTATGTCTTTTATTCTTTCTTTAGTTTATTTCCTTTTCTTAGAACATGGTTATAGTTGATGATGTACAAGCTCACTGTTCAACATTAGGCTACTGCAGTGAATGCAAATGAAAACTATAACTGAAATTTATAGAAGCAATAAGCCACCTGCAAGTATCAACTAGATATTTATACTAAATAAGTTTTCTTACTACTAAAGAAGTCAGCAACTTTCACTAGAGATTAATTGGTTGGTTGGCTGACTAGTTGGATGTTGTTAAATTGGCCAGTTGGTTAGCTGATTGATTGGCTAGTTGGTTGGCTGATTGATTGGCCAGTTGGTTGGCTGATTGATTGGCTAGTTGGTTGGCTGATTGATTGGCCAGTTGGTTGGCTGATTGATTGGCCAGTTGGTTGGCTGGTGAACTCTCTAGAAGATGTAATCTGAACTCTTCAATTGGATGATTTGATATTCAGGTCATCTGAACCACAAAAAGGCTTGGATCTAAAAGAGTGGCTGTAGACTTCTCTTGAGCTGGTCACTAAACAGGTCGCTGCCTTTGCCTAAAATTTACAAATTATAAATCCTATGCACAGCAGAATATGTGAGGTGATAACATAAGACTTGTCCTAATGGCTTTATTACGAATGTATACAAGGCATATCAGCAGGAGTAATGGTTTAAACAAAGTAAGCATGCACCTGGGCTTGTAAAAAAAAAGTCACCATTGGCATTAGGACATGCATCCGACTGCTTATGGAGATGGCAGGTACTGTTTACGAAAAGAACAAGTTGCTCATTGAATCATAAGTCAATTGAAATTGTTGTGTGAATATGTATGCTGTATATTTCAGCTGAAGGATTTATCTAATTAGTTTATGTTGTGTGATTTCTGCAGTATGTACCTGACGAGATGCAATGAAAAATGCCAGGCAATAAATTTGCAATCTATTGTTTGTCTTCATCATTCAAATTCACTACGGGAAAACGTTTTGAATCATAAAATCACTGCGGTTATGACCCAGCATTGGTGTGACTATGGCATGGGTTCAACCGATCATGCCTCATGTTATGATGATACAAACAGGGGATTGGCAGCTGCTGAGCTGAAACTGGAGTCCAAACAAAACAAGAATGTGACTAGAAAGTTTGAGAAAAGGAAAATCACAGACACAGGCAAATGCATTAACTGAAGTCTCTGTCAATGAACAAGAAAAACAAAAAAACTAGAAAGCTCAAGGATACTTAAATACACATCTTTTGTTTGCCACTCACAGAAGTAGAAGATAGCAGAAACTAGGACAAACCAGACAACATACAAATTTAAAGCTACAGTTACACAACCGGAATTCGACCCTGTGACCTCCAAGTGATGACAGCACCTCGCTACTTTAATAAGTGTATTTCGATGCATGACCAACTAGACACCCCTTCTACTTCTGTGAACTGTTTTTGTGGCCTCAAAAGGTTCCCCAATTGATATTTCAAGGATACTTAGCTGTGAAGCTGAAAAGTGGTTCAATCAACACAAAAACGAGGAACTATCCCTGGTTTCTGTGTGAATCTGTAAAGTGGTTCAATCAACACAAAAACGAGGAACAATCCCTAGTTTCTGTGTGAATCCATCTTCCCAGGTTACTCACTTTTTGTGTTAATCAGAGCCAAGTGGGTTATAAATATGTGTGACAAGCACCAAATGCCCAGTGCATCTTAATGTGTGTTAAAAGGTCATTTACTTTTTTCCCCCCACATCGTTAAGGGATGATTTGATGCATGATAAGGCAGATGTGGTGAAGGAACTCTGGGAGCATGTGAATAATGCAGAAGAACAGATAGACTATTATCATGGTCTAGAGAGAATGCAGCAGCAGATCAGAAGATCTGGTTGACAGTCATCACTCATAGGTAAAGCAAGATAGACATATAATCAGATTACAATGAGCACCAATTGTATTGGAACCCTTCGCTGGCTGTTGAAGATGAGGACTGAGAGCTTATGGAAATTCCCCAAGTGCAATGATGTCGGTTCTTGACTCAGTTCAACTCCTTTCTTTAAAATAATCTACTCATCAACTATTTAGCTGGCTATCAATCTAACTACTCATCTACCTTTTTATGAGTACTTATCCATGCATTAATCCATCAATCCATCCAACCTTCCTCTCCTCTGGACCTTGGGTTTTAGTAGTCAATTTGTCCAGCGAATGATGCCGAAGTTGAATGTGAAGTGAAAACGTGGTTTAGAAAACAGAGCACGCAGTTCTATGCAGCCGGTATGGGAGGACTGATACAACAATGTGATAGTGCATCAATGTTGGTGGAAATTATGTTGAGAAATAAAGGGACAATGTATGTATAAAAATAAACTTGTTTCTAGTTGTTATAATATTTAGTTATTTTTTCACATCCATTTTTGACTGACTTATTAACTTCCTCTCATAGTACGGACAATGAAGTAGTCCAGGCAATGAAATACCTGAACCCTATGGAGGAGATGTGACCAACTCTGACCTATCTCAGCCAGTCTGAATCTGTTGTGCTGAATCTGGAACTGGCTAACCCGAACATGCCTCTCCACGAGTATGAAGCTCCAGTACTCTCTTGCCCACCCCACTGGTATATTAGCTTGAAGAGGGGAAGAAGACATCTGCAGTGTGGTCTCAGTGGAGGTGGTATTTTAGTACTGGATTGAGAGAGAAGTCTCTATACACTCCCCACTTGGATCAACCCAAGTCATTTTCAGGACATGGGCAACCCGAATGTCACTGCATTGGTTATGCACTCAACTCTGGTTGTACCCTCAATCCTGGTTGGACCCTCAACTCTGGTTGTACGCTGACAATACTGATTGTGCACTGAGCCCTGGTTGTACGCTGACAGATATTCACCCATATCTTAGGTGTTATCTTCCCACTTGTATCAACCTCTTGCCCTGCCAACCTTTGACTTGTCCCTTCAGCATAGTTTTTATGCCAGTGTTGTCTTTGTTTTCTTTCTTTAAATTACTTACTTTTCTAAACACAAGGTTACAGTTAATGATGTGCAGCTCATTATTTAACATTAGCCTACTACAACTGTCGCTGCATCTGACTTGAGTGAACACTCAGTCATCCAGAGAATTCATTTAAAAAAAAAAACAAAGCATCCCTCCCTCTGTGTCATCTTCTTTCACACTTTTTTTGTTGAGCCAAGGCCCTCAACCCACTCACAGTAAGCCCTCTTAACCTTAGCTATCCCATGCAGCTCCGTCCATGTCCTCCCATATTATTTATACTGATCTTCTCCGTGTGTTTTTAGTGTCTTCCGCTATTTCTTGTATCCAGTGGATTCCAGACAAAGTTAGTTATGCTATTCTCACATTTTCATAACGCATGTTCTATTCAACACAAGTATCTATTTTTCATTTCTTGGTTCAATTGTATTTATTTAGTTCTCTCTCCCTGTCTGTAGTCTTCAATCTGTCTGATATACATGCATTTATATACTCCAGCAGGCCTCAGATTCTATGCCTTATTATAATAACTGGCATCACGGTTAAAGGATTATTGCCATGCGCAGTTTCATAATTCCCCAACATGCAGAAACATGGGTTCTAAATCAGCATGGGCAATCTGGAAGTAGATCACTCTGCATTGTTTTTTATGGTATGAGGGGTCGGCCATTCAGAAATCAATGGCAAACAACTGGACTAAACTGCTTTGTAAATCACAAACAACAAATAAATTATGGGGTGGATTGCAACATCTTGCAAAGGACATGCAACTAACATAAATGTTCACAGAAAGTTACATCTGGTGCAAACTTAAAGAATGCTATGTTCATCTGTACCATGTGAAAGATTCAGGTTTCCAAATTTTTCCCTCCAGGCAGTTACCATAAACAGTACAAGGAAATTATTGTCACTGCTGAACTATAAAACTGACAATAAAACTGCAAATATAAAAAACTACAACTGAAATTATTATCTGTAATAAACCACCTGCAACAACTCACAGAAACAAAACAGTACTACTAAAATAAACAATAAAAACTTTCTGGTTAATAAAAGCAATGAACTAAACTCACTGAAGAAGCAAATATACAAGTTAGTACAGTTGTTCTCAACCTTTTTTTTTTGGCCCATGCACCCATTCACAATATGTTCAGAATGTCATTCCCCCCTTTCGTATTTCCTCCCTAGTATACGTAAAAATGGAAGCTAAATTTAATAACACATACTAGAACAAATCTAGATGTCTACATAAAACATGAATTGCGGGTTTACTTACGTTATAAAACGAATTTCAGAAGGGCGAGATGTACAGAACTGTAAATGTATGGAGGGGAAAACAATATCAAGTAATTGGTTCTTGTATTAACCCGATCTTGAATTAATCTTAATTTCCCCCCTGAAAACCCTAATATTTCCCCCCTAGGGGGGAATTCCCCACCGGTTGGGAACCACTGAGTCAGTACAACTGTTAAACACAGTTTCTGTCATTTAAAGATGACACCGTTTTTATACTTTATGGATAAAGAGCATGAATCGCCTGTAGCACAAAACTAGTAATCACAAAAGTAAAAATTGTGAGAATGCATTATTCCAATGTGGCAACTTACGGATGCAATTTATGGACCATTTCACAAGCACTAGGGAAGAAAATTTAGACTTTTGAAGTTAAATGTTACTGTAAAAGATTTGGGTTTCAAGGTTTTTTTCCCCCCGGCAGTTATCATAAACAGTACAAGGAAATTATTGTCAGTAATAAACCACCAGTAGAAACTTACTAAACAACACAATAGTACTAAAGTAAACAACAAAAGCTTTCTGGTTAATAAAAACAATGAACTAAACTCGCTGAAATAGCAAATAAACAAGTTAGCACAACTGTTAAACAGTTTCTGTCATGTAAAGATGACATCATTTCTATACTTCATGGATGAAGAGCATAAACAGCCTGTAGCACATAACCAGCAAACATAAAAGTAAAAATTGTGAGAATGCATTTTTCCAATGTGGCAAATTACAGTTGCAATTCATGGACCATTTCACAAACACTAAACAAGAAAACTTGAGACTTTTGAATTTAATGTTACTGTAAAAGATTTTCGATCAGCTGGCCAAGTGGCTAGAATGCAGGATTCTCCATTGGGAGACCCCAGTTCAAATCCTTGGTAAGGTGTGGATTTGTTAGTGTTCGGCCTTCATATAACCTTGGCTGTTGTATAATGAGGTGGGGTGTCAAATGTAAAGAGGGTCAAGGTAACCCCAAGCAGATACAGCCACTGGGGTGTGAAGTGTTAGGATTTCACATATTTTAGGCTATGATGTATGAGGTGGAGCTGGCCAGTTTGCTTTCTTGTGCCTTCCCTTTCCAGACAGTTCTCAGCAAATGAAAAATTGTCTGCTATCCTTTTTAAGAGGCAGGGGGTCGACCCCAGGATTGTATTGGTTGGAAAAATAAGCCTGCTTATGCTGAGGATTAAACCCAGACCTCAACTGGCAGGCACAGCAGCTCCTGTCCAAGTATAATGCCTTCATATTAGTCGCTAGTCACAGTTCCAACTTTATGGTAAAGGGTCACTCCATAATGTTCTGTTCCTGTGCCAGTGAATATCACACAAAATGCTCCTCTGTAGTTCCCATGTAAAAAATTATGCCTCCTCGTATCTTAGGCCATGGCACAATGAGGTGAGGTAGCCAATTCTACCCTTGCCATGTTTCATTCCCAAACAATTCCCAGAAAATGTTGAAAATTCTCTGGTCCTCATTCTATGAGGTGAAGGGTTGACCAAGAAACCTCACTGGTCAGAAACATGCATCCCAGCACTGCTGAAGATTGAATCCAAACTAGACTTGGTAAGTGCACTGACTACTGTGCCACTACAGCTCATTAGATCCATCATCATCATCATGCAGTAAGTCTCTTGTAGAATTACACTCTCATCATGGTTCGTTAACAGATTCAGTGCTAAACAAAAAGTAGGTTTGAACCAAACAATAATTAATGGCTGTAAATGGGAAGTAGGTGTGTGTCACAGTTAATGTTATGCCTTAAAAGTTGTTAATATGGTAGCAGACATGTTTTATATATCAAAATAAAGGGGGTTGCATAAGGAAACTACTGTATATAAGTCCAGATATGGGATGTCGCTTAAGACGGTTATCTTCCCATGGTACTTAGTTAAAAGATTTAATCCATTGCCCATTCTCCTGCTTCATGCAATGGCATGCCGAAGCTAATCTGCAATGTCCTGTGTCCATCTTCATGCTGGTTAATCTCTTCCAGGAACTATGGCTTCTATCACTGTTCTTTCCAAACCATTGTGACGTTAAACATGCCAAAGTTCTTCACTTTCCAAGACATGATAATATTTATTAGTCAGTTTTTGACATTCAGATCTTTAAATGTAAATTTTTTTCTTTCTTCTTGGTCACAGTATTCTAAAACTTCTGTAATCATGTGAAGTTCAAAAGTCCTAATGTTCTCCAGTAGTGATTGGGATTCCTTAGATGAATGTTGCAAATTCCTTGGACTACCAGAGTAACTAACAACAATTGCATGAGAGAGGCTAATAAAACTAGAACATTATATACAACAATAAGAAAGAGACAAACCGTTTTCTTTTGCTATGTGATTAGAAGAGAGGCATTGGAGAACATCGTGACAAATGGAAAGGTTATTGCAGTTTTTGTTTTACAATTTCCAACTACTGAGATATTAATTAGCACATGGGACCATCTATTTTTCATCCTTTCTGAGAAGGCATGACATCCAATACACTAACCACAGATCAAGGTATCAGCAGACTCCTAGGAAAAAAAGTGCCTGTAAATGGTTCAAACATGACACTCATCAAGATAGAAAAGTCGTCTTAACTCCATGTTCCGAAGAACAGCAAATAAAAAGTGTTTCTATGTGCAAACTTCTGGGACACAATAACTTCCAGAAGTAACAGAGTAATGGATACGTAGTGGTGGTCAGCGTGACTGAATGAAGAAGAGCATTTGCTCTTATACTTCCGGTGTGCTGATGCCGAGTTAGTGAGTTCAACCCCTACACCGATCTGTTGGAATAAAATGTTGACTTCTTGTCTTTTACTTTGGGAAGTAAATTACAAGTACCTCAGAAGTCGGAATGAGTGCGTCTGATGGCGAGAGACAGTGGTAATAAGAAAAGCTAATCCACAGGCAAAAATCAGTCCAGTGCACTAGTATTAAGATGTGTATGTACTACACTTGAGTTAAAAGTGACAAAAATAAAGTACTTGGCAATTTCGACAAAACAAGTGAGCCTAAAATATTACTAGGGGAGCCCATTTGTTGGAAGGGAAGCAAAGAACTGGTAACACTACACCTCCCAAGCATGTCGTAAAAGTCAAGTAAGGAGGGTTGGTTTGGAGATTGGCTGTCCCGGCCTGAGAATCTAACCAATCAGAAACAAGTTTACAAAGGCCTTGGGTGGTGTTGATTTAGAGCCTATGCTCCCTTGGGAGATTCAAGGCAGACGTGGTGAAGCCTTCATTCTGCCTGTCCTAGGCAGTCTTATTTAACTCTTGCTATACCAAACAATATAAATGCTAAAGGACATACCTTGGTTGCAGGAGGAAAGAACCAAAAGAAGAGATTGCTATACCAAACAATATAAATGCTACAGGACATACCTTTGTTGCAGGAAAGAACCAAAAGAAGAGATTGCTATACCAAACAATATAAATGCTACAGGACATACCTTTGTTGCAGGAAAGAACCAAAAGAAGAGATTGCTATACCAAACAATATAAATGCTACAGGACATACCTTTGTTGCAGGAAAGAACCAAAAGAAGAGATTGCTATCATGCTCTTTGTCCACGGTGATATAACCGGAGTAGCTCAGTACATCTAGACCGGGTATCTCAACTTTGCTCTGTGTGGGCACTGAGAAAATGAAAGAGAAATCACAAACATCAACAAACTATTCAAAATGGGTTAATAATTGGGTATGCGAGTCAATCCTACATTCCGATTTTTATTACCCCAGCAATATTAAAACTTGCATTGCTGAAATAACTGTCACCTGACATCTACTGTCTAAGGTACCTTGCAGTGTAGGACGGGGAGGGTGGGGGGATGTCGAGCCTGAGGAATTAAGGCCGCCTGGCTAGTGCAGTTGCCATGATCTGTGCAGGTTAAGGTCCCCCCCCCCCCCCCCCCCTCTGACATTAAAAATCACACCTTACCGAGGATTTGAACATGAGACTCTTGGAGGAGAGCCAGGCATTCTTGGCCAATGGTCAGCCACTGCTAAAATAACAATGAAGCAATTTCTACATGTTACATTAACATATAGCATACTTATCTGGTAGTCATGTATCTATATCCTCTTTAAGGTGTGCATTGTTTTCATCGACTTGACCTACCAGGTCAACAATCTATAATGGATATAGAAAATGTCCTGGTGGCCCTCCCAGTGCTGATTGGTTTAAATATATGGGAGACTAGCATAAGATACCCAATACACCTCTTAGTGTGAAAAGGGGTAAGCCATTGTGTAGTCATGTATTGTATGTTTGTGTCCAATGAACATCGAAGAAGACTGGCTCATAAACAGCATGATAAACATCATGATATCTGGGAAACAAACACATGGAGCATGTTAAACATGACAGTGGTTTAGAATAAATTAGGCATTAGGTCTGGGAGAGAGGCAGCAGTCAACCACAACACAGGACAAAGGGGACATTAGAGTCATGAACAGATCTGCCACATGATGATGATGATTATTAATATTATACTTCATTAAAATATGAGATAACGGGGGATTAAAAACCGTGCTCACCAACGCCTGCTCCAGTCTATGCACGTGAAGAAACAGAGCATTAAATGAAGCAAGACGGTACTCACCACTCTGGAGCTTCCCTTCACGAAGGAAGTCTGACAGATACACGGGTCCCATGTTAGCCAGGTTCAGGTGCTCCACTCCTAACGACATGACGGCTTCCCGGCTGGTATGGGTTGTGCCTGGCCGTGTGCGCGACTCACAACAGGACACTGTCTACTTGGACCTTTGACCTTTCAGGGGCGTTGTCTGTGTTAATAGACATGGAGAAGGCGTGAATTAAAGGAGGACTGCTGTAAATTATGGAGTAGTAAATGTTTTTTTTTTCTTCCTCTTCTTTTTTTGGTTCCCTCGCTTTGAACTTAAGCGTGGTCCATGCCCGCTACTTCTAGTACTAGTAGCGATTGACTGCATTTTGCGTGTGGATTAGCTTGATATCAAAGAACACGTTGTAATGCAGCTTTACGAAGCACAAACAGGAAAACAATGGGTGGTGCGTGACAAGTCTTCCTCTGCAGACAAATACAGGAAAGCACAACATATAAACACTGAAAAGACACACACTGACAACATGAAATATACTACTACTACTACTACTACTACTACTGCTACTGCTGCTGCTGCTACTACTACTACTACTACTTCTGCAATTATTGCTGTAACTACTCTACTACTACTACTACTACTACTACTACTACTACTACTACTACTACTACTACTACTGCTGCTGCTGCTCCTGCTGCTAATAATAATAACCGAATGAGAAGAAGGGAAAGATGTTGAACTCCTACAACGGCCAATTGACTAAAATGTTGACTTTTCGTCCTTGACTTGGGGTTGTAAATTACGAGTACCTCAGAAACCGGAGTAGGTTCGCCTGATAGCGAGGGAGCTGGTACTAGGGAAAGCTAATCCACATGAAAAAATCACCCCAGTGCACTAGAATAATAGCATGTGTTGGACTGCGCTTCACTTCAAAGCAAGCCAACGTAAAACAATAATGAACAGATTTTTATTTTTTTTAGCATATCCTTTACAGGACTTAGCTGTCAACACCAGCATCTTTCAGCTGTATGTTGATCTCTTGGCAAGATTACGCTCAGTAGTTTGCCATTGCTTTCTGAGCGGCCGGCTCAGTATCCCGCAAGTCACCAGCGGGGGTCGAACCGCCTCAGCTTTCGCTCCGCTACGAGACTCTGCGTAATAAACGGGATTACAGAGAGAAAGTGTTGTAACCCCACAGCCAGAGAGACCGGCAATTAACAGATAGTGAATCCAAAAGTAGAGTAAGTCAATTACACTTTTTTTTGGTTTTGCATATCCTATTTACAGGGCATCGCGGTAAACACCAGCATTTTACTGCTAATGTTGATACCTTGACAAGTTTTTGTTCAATAAATTAAACTAATAGAAGGATGTAACCACAAAGTAGAAAACGTAATTAGGATTACGTGGATATAACGATTAACACCACTGGTGGTAGTGGGGGAATACAAATATCAATCTTGTTTCTTGATGACGGTTTGCAGAACAATTCAGAGCTTTTTTGTTACACAGCGAGAGATTGTCAAAGGATCGTTGTTTCCTCTGATTAGACTAAGGAATGGGCGTCCTTTCGCAAATACAGAGTTACACATTAAAACTAGATCCGTTTACATCAAAGGGATCTAAAACTGTAAACATCACAATGGGATAGCTCTGAGGCGACATCACAGCACAAGATTCAGCCCAGCCAGGAGCATGACTTGTACTTCTGGCTTGGGTTAATACGTAAGGAAGGTACAGTTGCTGCATATAACCTGTGCTTTTGTATGGATGTGAAGCGTGGACAATGAGTAGACATGCTGAAAAACATCTAATGGCAGTGGAGATGTGGTTTCTGAGGGAAATGCAAAGAATACCATGGATAGACACCAAAAAAAAAAAAAATAAATAAATAAGCGAACCCTACAAGTAGCAAATGAGAGCCGTAAACCGATTTGAGACACTAAATGTTGACAATCGCAATTTTTTTGTTACACGTTATAAGAAGAAATAAATTAGAGAACTTGATGACAATTGGCAAGATAGAGGGGAAAAGAACAAGAGGAAGGTAGAGAAGTAAATATCTGGATGGCTTAGCCACGTGGCATGGTTGAAACAAGGACTCAGGGCTGATCCACAACTCTGGTGATCGTGTGTGATGGCGAAGCATTACCGCCCAGGCTTATCGGCATGGCACATGATGATGACGACCGTTGGCCCACATGGACGATGGCTTCCTTGTGATATGTCTTGTTATTTATTCTACTTTGTATTTATATCCGTGTTGTAGTCTAAATTTTAGTCAGATATGAATGAGGTATGACAGGTGCCTGCTTTCTGTTAGCGCCAAATGTTGGGCGGCGCTCACAAAACCCGACACCTCACATTGTGCCAATGGCTTCAGGAGGAGCGCAATAGGGAAGGTACAAGTCTTACTCAGGTGCGAGGAAATGCAACCTAAAGATTAAATATCATGGCAGAGCAAACCAAACCCTAAGCCTTGGTCGGCAACTGGTCTAAGCTGATTGATATTGAGCTATAGCCTACGATGGGTGACGTTGTAATATTCTGTTGTGATAATTTGGCCGTGTCCAGTGTGTGCCGCGTGGTTACACACCCGCTTCACACGGTAGTCATCCGGGTCAGGGATATGCACTACTGACGAGCTCAAACGAGAGCGAAACTCGAGTATAGTGCTTCCATATTGACGTGGATAGGCCTTAGGTTCATACCAGAATGCGATCGGCGTTGCCAGTAGTGGGTTGTGCTCAATATTTAAATTTCAAATCCCGAAACAACCACATAATCAACTGATTATTGCTCACTGGATTTAGGAGGGCTGGTGTTCCTTGCCAGTGAGAAGTCCTGATCGTTCGGGTCCCATCGATTGACAGACGTCGGTCGCGGCGATTGGGCAATCTTGAGCATAGCCTACGATGGGTGACGTTGTGATGTTCTGTTGTGATAATTTGGTGTGTCCAGTGTGTGCCGCGTGGTTACACACCCGCTTCACACGCGTGATCCGGGACTGTTTCCGGATCCGGTCAGGGATATGCACTACTGACGAGCTCAAACGAGAGCGAAATTCGAGTATAGTGCTTCCATATTGACGTGGATAGGCCTTAGGTTCACACCGGAATACGATCAGCGTTGCCAGTAGTGGGTTGTGCTCAATATTTAAACTGGTATAAGATCGATCTCCGACAGGCGGACAGAGCATTATGTTGATGATCCGGCAGCTTCTGCAGCTTGTCTTATCCCAGATATATTGGCGTTACTTTTCCTCTAGAGCAGGGGTCACCAAACTTTTCTCGCTGCGGGCCGGATAACTGACAAAATGACGAGCGCGGGCCGGATAGGCCTACTCATTCTGTACAATATTTGCGCGAAGTAAGACTTTTGCGAGAACCAAGTGATGACTGAATCTACAACAATGGCCAGACTGCGAGAGCAGCAAATTAAAAGAGGGGTGGCCAAACAAGAACACTACGCAGGAAGCCAAAGAAGATTGATAAACCAACACAGAACTGGCGTCGTTAGCCGCTACACGCTGCGGGATTTGCTGAGGAGGGGATCCGAGCACTTATGGACTGAATGGTTCGACGTGCAACGAGAATGATCTGTCGACTAACTAACTAACTAACTAATATTTGCGCCGTCTCCGTGGCGAAGGTCTTACGGACGCGGTTCGTAATCCCGTATATCCCATTCGAAACACAGCTGCGCGCGATCTGGCAGCAGACAGAGTTGCGCTGGTTTTTTATGCTTTGGTATGGGTGCCGGTCGTTCGGAAAGCAAGTGGAAAACTACTGAACGTAAACTTGCCAAGACATCAACAACAGCAAAAAATGCTGGTGTTGACTGCAAACGTCCTGTAAAGGATATGCAACTATTTTTAACAATACTTGCAAGCCAGAACGAAAGCTCTGGGGAAAAAAGACGAAAAACTAAGTTAATTATGAGTGAGAAGCGTGCAATGCACACACACACACACACACATAAAAGACAACCACCATATTTATTTAATCATCATCGTCAAGTGTCCTGCCGGCTGGCGTAGGCGTTCGTTGCTCTCCACAGATCTCGGTCTTTGGTTTTCTGGATCAACTCGGCTGCTGATATTCCTCTATTCCACCGTCTCAATCCATCCAGTATCATTTCTCTTGGTCTGCCTCTGCCTCTCTTTCCTTCGATCTTTCCAGTTGTTACGATGATCTCCAATGCCTCTCTTCTCATCTATTGATGTTCGCATTTTGCCCATGCCTTTATAATGCATGCCATTTATATTATTGTTGCTGCTCTCTGTTAGCCTTGAAAGATGTATGAATGAAATAATGTATGAAAGTGAGTGATAGAAGGGCAGAATGTAAGACGGGCCTGCGTGCCCAATTCTTAACCCTTTTAAAATAAAGTTCGTTCGTTCGTTCGTTCGTTCACATGACTGAAGAAAGCTGTTTGTCTCTGTCTTATTGTTGTATATAATGTTCTAGTTTCATTAGCCTGTCTCAGGAAGTCGTTGTTAGTTACTCTGGCAGTCCAAGGAATTCGCAACATTCGTCTCAGGAACCACATCTCTGTTGCTTCTAATTTCTTCTTAATTCGTTCATTTACATTCCAAGATTCACTGCCATACAGCAAAACTAGTTCTACATAGCATTTCAGCACTCTCTTTCTTACATTCAGTGATAGTGACTTATATTTATTTACTAAAACAAAATTATCAAAGAAGGCGACGTTAGCAAAAAGATAGTTACATCAGACCTAGTGTGCACATATCCGAATCTCACAAACTAAGCAGCAAAAAATGTTAGTGAGATTTATGACACTGGTATTTGGCTTTCAAGATATCATCAATGTTTGGTTTGGAATTGCTGCATCCAATCTAGAGAATTGCTTTCAAATGTTCATCTGTCAATCTCGTTCGATGTGTTGACTTCACATACTTCATTTTTGAAAATGTTTGCTCACAGACATAAGTTGTTCCAAACACTGATGCCATACCAGCGACAAATTTCTTCAGTTTCGGAAACTCAACATCAGGTAAGCAGCGGTAAAATTCAACAAGTTTTCCTTCTCTGAGCTTCTCTTTCAACAAGTCATTTGCTTGCAAATCAATTAGCTCCAACTGTAGTTCAACTGACACATCATCAAGGTTACAATCAAACGGATTTTGGAATAGAAGAATGTCATTCTCAATTCTGTCAAGACCTGAAAATCTTTCCAAAAAATTCTTCTTCAAGTCACGAAGAATTTTTTTTCTCGGAAAATCGAGGTTGACATCTTCGGCGATTGTAACGCAAAACTCTTTGATTGAAACAGTGAAAATGAGAAAAGTTTTCTCCTTCCAATTGTGCTTTAAACAAAATCCTCCGAAATCCTTTGATGATTTTGCAGAGATCACAGACGAGGTTATCCTTTCCTGAAGTTTAAGATTCAGTTCATTCATGTGGGATGTAGTGTTGACCATAAATGTCAACTTTGACAGCCAAGTAGGATCTGACAGCTGTGGATCAGCTCTGTCTTTTTCAGTGAGGAAAACATCTATTTCGTTTCGGAGCTTGTAAAAACGAAACAGGACTTTACCGCAGCTGAGCCACCTCACTGATGTAAGATAAGGCAAGTCACAGAATTCAGAATCAATTTCTTCAAGAAAAGCCTGGAACTGTTAGTGATTGAATGCATGTCCCTGAATGATGTTCACAGAAGAAACGACTGGTTTCAGTACACAAGAAATATCTATGTCTTTCCCACAAATTTCTTTAGGATGTATGATGCAGTGTATGAACAGAGCGCCCGGAATTTGCAAATCTTCCAACTGAGTCCTGATCTGCCCCATCAGACCCTTCCTCACTCCAGCCATGTATTTTCCTCCATCGTCTGTAACACCTCGAAGCTGATTCCACTGAAGGTTATAGTCTTGCCAAATTTTTGCACTTGCATGAAAATGTCTTTTCCAGTTGTTGCTCCATGCAACGAGTGCCAATTCTTCCGTTATCTGAAAGTCGAAATTGATACCACGAATGAACACGAGACGTTGTGATGTACTCGAGAGATCAGTAGACTCATCCAGCGCCAGAGAATACCACAAGTTCTTAGTTTTCTCGCGTATCTGCAGCACTATGTTCTCTCCAAGTTCTTCTGATCTTCGCACATCTAAACTTGCCGAAAAGCTGATAGTTCCAAACAAATCGGCTTTCTCTGGACACAAGTCATTTGCTGCTTCCATCATACACTCTTTGATGAAGTTGCCATCAGTAAACGGTTTTCCTCGTTCTGCCATCTTATGCACTATTTTGTAACTTGTACGAGTGACAGATTCATTTTCAGCAAACTTTCTCGTGAAGAGATGTCTTTGTGTTTCTAAACCACGTTTCATGGACTCATATTTCTGAGAGCGTAACTTTCCAGAAAACATTGAATATGTTGATAGATGTTTTGTTTCGTAGTGACGCCGAAGATTGTACTCTTTCAAAACGGCAACACTTTCGCTGCATATTACGCAACTGGTTTTCTGGTCCTTTGTTTCCACAATGAAGTACTTTACTCCCCATTCTTCATTGAAAACGCGACACTCGGCGTCCACTTTTCTTTTCTTAGTAGCCATAATGAAGGGTGAAGTACACGGGATCTGAAAATGAAAAAAGACATTGAATTAGAAACATAATTAAAATCCTATTGAAACACAAGAAAAGCAGAGGACTAGGAGTCACTGGTGAAGCTACGGCTCACCAAAGGTACATATAAAGTTTATAGGTACCTTTGGCAATAGAATATATCTCATAATAAGGTTTGCAAAATACATAAATAGGGCCGGCCTAAATAAACAGCCTAGAGCAGAGTTTTTCAACCGGGGTTCCACGAGTGGCAGCCAGGGGTTCCGCCGAAACAGACCAAAATCACCTGAATAGCAACATTTCTGCCCATCTGGTTTATTACATAAAGTAGGGCAAACACTTGGATCATCGCATAGAGTTCCTCGAGCAACGTAAACATTTGCGTAAGGATCTGCTCCAGCATAAAGGTTGAAAAACACTGGCCTAGAGATCAGCCACCGAGAGGTTTTCTGGAAGGTTGTTTTGGGAGCGAGGTTCTGCAAAGGACATGCTACTGAATGAATGAATGAATGAATGAATGAATGAATGAGAGATCAGCTCGATTAACACATTGACCGTGGAATGCTTCTGAGCTGGGGATAATATTTTCGTAATAATACGAGGCTTCTGTGGCATTTTAATATTATGTTGGCTATTTTATTGCCTTTATTCACACTTGTAGTTCACTTACCTATCACTGTCAAAGAAATCCTTATTACATACCTATAGCATGGATGACAGACAAACAGAAGTAAATATTTCTGGAGCACCGGACCTGTGTTGACAGCCGAACGCATCTAGGGGAGGTAAAGATGCGCGCGCGTGTGTGTGTATGTGTTGCCATGAAAACCATGGTAACGTCAGAGCGCAGGCGTCGCTACCACGAGCCGGGGGAGGACTTAGGATGGCGTGAAATAAGCAAACATTACAACAAACAAGAAAATCTAGATACAATAATTTATAATTGAAAATAGTAAATTTAAGACACATAGCAGCCATGAGGTCTCTGCACGTGTGAAGATCTCCTATTATTACAAACATAATATTTATATTTAAATTGTATCACAACGTCTTGTGTTCCATACGTTATATCAAGCAAGTTCGAGTACCGTCGGCGGGCCGGATGAAATGACGTTGCGGGCCGGATCCGGCCGCGGGCCGTAGTTTGATGACCCCTGCTCTAGAGTAAACTAGGTAGGCCAAGATAGGGGTCATGCTGCATAGGCAACACATGGTCTCTACAATTCTGCGCAGGCTTTGTGCTATGGAAAGGTTATTATGCTCCCCTTTTAACGCTATAAGTATCGTCTGTCAAGACAGCAAGGTGCCAGTTTTTTGTTATTTTCGCATATCCTATTTATAGGACATCACTGTCAACACCAGCATTTTACCGCTGTTGTTGATTTCTTGGCAAGGTTACGCTCAGTAATTTGCCATTGCTTTCTTAGCGACCGGCTCACATACCCCCGTGAGTAAGCAACGCGACACGCTACTGAATCTCGCGCAGCTGCGTTACCCTACGTGGATATACGGGGAAAGACATTATCCCTTAGCCAGTAACCCATTTACTTTTATTCCTTTGTGATTCGCTATCTGTTAATTTTCTTATCTTTTTATTCTTCCCATTCGGTTTTTGTGCCGTAATGTATTCACTTATGTGTCTACTCCGTGTTTGTGCGTTATATAGTCTGGTGTTCATTTGCTGATGAAGGCTTATCGCCGAAACGTTCTTTATTTCCCTTTTGTATTTTGTAACGGTGCATTTCTACATGTTCTTTGACACTGGAAACGACGGATGTTAAGAGTATAGATAAGATAGGAACTATCATACATTATTCACGGCACAAATGAAATGGGATATTTAATTAAAGACTGAAAATTAGTAATTCTACACCACGGAACAAACTAAATGGAATTTAAAGATTGCAGATAGGATTGGTAATACCATACCTTGGCAGAAACCCCCACACTGGTGAGTACCTCATGGCGTTACAAGAACATGATGCGGACTCTCTCTTCTATGGTATAGTACAAATTGCGCATTTATAGTTCATGATTGGTACTCACAGAAGTAGAGGAAAATTATAGAACTAAGATGAAATCTAAATATTGAGCACAACCCACTACTGGCAACGTCGATCGCATTCTGGTATGAACCTAAGGCCTATCCACGCCAATATGGAAGCACTATACTCGAGTTTCGCCCTCATTTGAGCTCGTCAGTAGTGCATATCCCTGACCGGATCCGGAAACAGTCCCGGATCACGCGTGTGAAGCGGGTGTGTAACCACGCGGCACACACTGGACACACCAAATTATCACAACAGAATATCACAACACTACCCATCGTAGGCTATGCTCACTTGATGAAATCTTCAAGTGGCCTGTTCTGTGCATGACTTCTGCCGCATATTGTTTTTTCTTTCGAAATGTCTTTATCATAAATTTGTGTTGCTATCGTGTGTAAATTATCTATCATATCTTGAATGATGTTTCCCTGATAGGAGTGCTCAACCTTCTCCTATTGTGTCCCTGTAGGGAACCAGGTATCTTATTTGACCTTTGATAGTGGGTCCCTTTACCCCGCCACTCAATTATGTCCAAGGTATTCGTCAGCTACTCTATCCTAGGTATTCGCCAGGTAAGCGTTGTTGGCTTGACTTTCCAGGCATTGGACAACATTCATCTCAGAAACCACATCCCTCAAGTTCTTCCCAGTTTTCTCGTTAACATTCCAAGACACTAGCAGTAACAGATGTGATTATAGCATTTAAGTACTCTCTCTGAAATGCAATCAAAGTGAGAATTTCAAAACTATTTGCTATTCTCCCAAACATAGCTAGTGACAGACAAACAACACGATTATTAAGCAAGCAGGAAAAAACATCAATTGTCTTATAAAACAAATTTTATTTGTACATTCTTATCTTCAAATCTCCATCAAGATAGGTGTTATTATGTACATGCTTATCTTCAAATCTCCAGCAAGATGGATTTTATGTTGTACATCCAACAGTTGTTCTTATCTTCAAATCCCGAAGATGGATTTTTAAAATTGATCTAGTCTCCCAGGATGTCACTGTCATTTACTGCTAATATAGTACCTTGAGGTATGGCAGGAGGGTCTTGAACCTGAGGAATTAAGTCTGCTTGGCTAGTGAAGTCACCGTGAACTGTGCAGGTTAGTTTCCTTTTTCCCCCTAACAGAAAAAAAACTCCACACCTTACCAAGGATTCAAACCTGGGTATCCTGAAGGAGAATCTGGCATTTTAGCCACTCAGCCAGCTGTTCCTCCTCTCCCAGGATCACCCAGGCTAAAACGGACGTCAGGGAACATTATGGGAGGTACACGTGTCCGGCACCATTCTGACCACATGACCCACCCAGTGCTGATTGGTCTAGACAAATATGGGGCCAGTACCATATACCCACTACATCTCAAAGAGTGTAAGAGATTTTTTTTTTTTTTGCATAACCATTACAGGATGTTGCAGTCAACACCAGCATTTTTCAGCTGCTGTTAATGTACTAGGCAAGAGTAGTTCAGTAGTTTGCCACTGCTTCCTGAGCGACCGGCTCACATACCCCATAAGTTACCAACGCGTCAAGAACCGATACCAACTCTCGCGCAGGTTGTGTTACTCACGATAATATATGAGATTATGGAGAAAGACGTTAACTCCTAGGCCAGGGAGACCGGCACAAGAGATATATTAATACACCACGTGGAGTGTAAAAGATCTACTCAATACACCACATGGAGTGTAAGAGAATACCCAATACACCACATGGAGTGTAAGAGATATACCCAATACACCATGTGGAGTGTAAGAGATATACCCAATACACCACGTGGAGTGTAAGAGATATACCCAATACACCACGTGGAGTGTAAGAGATATACCCAATACACCACGTGGAGTGTAAGAGATATACCCAATACACCACATGGAGTGTAAGAGATATACCCAATACACCACGTGGAGTGTAAGAGATATACCCAATACACCATGTGGAGTGTAAGAGATATAACCAATACACCACGTGGAGTGTAAGAGATATACCCAGTACACCATGTGGAGTGTAAGAGATATACCCAATACACCATGTGGAGTGTAAGAGATATACCCAATACACCATGTGGAGTGTAAGAGACATACCCAATACACCACATGGAGTGTAAGAGATATACCCAATACACATACACGTAGTGTAAGAGATATACCCAATACCATACATGGAGTGTAAGAGACATACCCAATACACCACATGGCGTGTAAGAGACAAACCCAATACACCACATGGAGTGTAAGAGATATACCCAATACACCACGGGCAGTGTAAGAAATATACACAATACACCACATGGAGTGTAAAAGATATACTCAATACACCAAGTGGAGTGTAAAAGGGTCACAAACTAGACATTCTGATACAAAATTGAACACATGGCCAACATCAATTGCATTGATTTCATTATACGAGGAAATAAGAGACAGATTACAGCACCAGTAAAACTTCTATCAGCATCATGAGACATCTAAGACAAACAATAAACCAACAACATGAGACATCTAAGACAAACAGTAAACCTACAACATGAGACATCTAACACAAAACAGTAAAACAATTACCTACAATAGATATATGGCACACACAGTAAAATAATTGCATACAGCAACAGAAATGACAGACAGTAAAACGTATAACATTTACATCTATAACAAACAGTAAAACAATTTCCAGCAACACAAGAAATAACACAGAGAATAAAAATAATTTTCTACAACAGAGAGGAAGGACACAAACAGTAAAATAATTGCTTGCAACAACAACAATGACAGATAATAAAATCTATAACATTAGACATCTAAAACAAACAATAAAAACAATTATCTAAAACAACAGAGATAACAACAACAGAGAAGACAAACAGTTTAACAATGACCTACAAGTAGCATATCACAAACAATAATACCGCCACCTACATGCCTGGTCTTGCCAGTGACTAAGTCCCCAGTCTGGCTCAAGTTTCAAGGATCACCAAGGCTCTCTCTCTGCTAAATATGATACATCTACAACCAGTTGGTTCTGGGGCTTGGATAGCTCTGTAATAATCCCCGTGTAGGTTATACTTTGGTACCAGATGGGTGGGAAAAGTTCCTAACCCAACCTCGCCCTAATAAATACAAGCCCTCTTCAGGGCTCAGATGATCAAACATCACTGCATCGGACTTAGTTACAACCAACAGTTTTCCAGACAATTGACAACCAATGAACCCTTCCCCTATATTTTACCTGGACTATTAGGGCAAATTGCAACCCCGCACTCAAAACACAGCTGCGGCCGATTTGGAAGCAGACAGCACTGCGCTGGTTTTCATACAATGGTATGCATGCCAGTCATTCAGAAAGCAATGGCAAACTACTGAAACGTAAACTTGTCAAGAAATCACAAACAGCCAAAATATAAATGCTGGAGTTGACACGTGGAGAAGAGAAGTGGAGACAAATGGGAGGATGTGGATAGAACTGCATGGGACATCTAATGACATGAATGAGTCGGTCGAGGGCATGTGACCCAATAAGGAATGATGTTTAAAAGAAAAGGAATCAACCCGCGATGTGTGAGATCATCCCCAGTCATTTCTTGACCACCCATTGGTTCTTCAGTACTGGGATAATAACAAAACAGCAACAAAATACACAAAGCATCCTAAAATGAAACAAATATCAGTTTGTTTGGTTTATCAAGAATCACTCTCATGACACACTGGATGTCTCCATACACAGCCCCAATCACTTCCCACAGATCACAAATGCTAGACATCTGGTTTTCTTTGGGGGTAGCTGAGTTGAGGGTGAGCGCCCAACCTGTCATAATACCCCCATGACTTGTGCATTCATTCATCACCTCAGGCAGCACAAGTCCAACTCCTGGCCTTCACGTGGCTGAACTGTTTTAACTAACATAAATAAGGGCAACGGTGAATCTCTGGTGCTGTAAAACCAAATTGCTCTAGATATGTACAATACATGCGCAGACACGTGTGTACTTACATACATATCTTAACTTGAGTAAGACCAGTCTACCCTAGTAAAAGAAAAGTGCTGAAGATGGAAGCAAATGCCAGGATGCATACCACAGAAATCAGGACGACGATGGTGTTATGGCTCTGGAATCAGCACAGCCTCAGGAAATTGATGCTCTCTCTGAGAAGATAAGGTGTTGAGGAAGAATACTGGTCACCTAGCCTCAAAGTGCCATGACCTATTACAAGTGAAGTTCTACAGTACTACATGTCATTGGATTACTTTTGCTTTGCTTAACTGATCAAGTGCAATGGGATGATTAATCATCTTAAGTGGCCTCCCGTATCTGCCATGGGCTTATATATCGCTGAAATGTTGTCCCCGTGTTATAATACAACATGCCTACTACCATATTAACAACTTTTAAGTCATAACTGTGACACACCGCTACTTCCCATTTTCCACCATCCATTTTTGTTTGGTCCAAACCTACTTTTTGTTTGGCACTGAATCTGTAAAACTGTAATCCACCATTGTTGCCAGATTTTTAACATTTATTAGAACAGCGGTGGAACCATCAAAGAACATGACAGTATCTGGCATCTACACAACATCAAGCTTTGTAACAATAAAGTTAATGGGTACACCACAGCAGCATGGCAGTAAATACAATCAGACAATTCTTCTTCTTCTTATTCTTTCATTTTCTTCTTTTTCTCTCTCAAATTTTTCATTTTCTTCTTCATCTTCATATTCTTCTTCTTAGTCTTCACATTCTTTCATTTTCTTCTTTGACACCACATTCTTCCATTTTCTTCTTCTTTTCTAATCTTCCATTTTCTTCTTAGTCTTCAAATTCTTTTTCTTCATTGTCTTCATATTATTATTCTTCTGTGTTCATCCGGAGCTTTTTTTTCCCGGACGTGATTGCGTTGTGCCTGTTTACAGCAGAGCTGCGTTCTTGCACCATTAGGCCGACACATCTGACTTCTGCGGGCATTTGTTGACCGGGTTAACCTTCCCGGGGGTTTCTTAGGACATTTGAATCTCACTGTTATGGTGTTATCCCCCATTCTAGCTGGCCCATATAGAACAGCCAAAGACATCCTGGTCAGCCCTCAAGGGAAGGCAGGGGCAGACCATGGGCATTCCCCGCCATCCAAGGAGGCTTCCATACTTGCAAAGCCAACACACAGCGCTTTGGTACTGGCTCACCCAAGGAATCATCACGTCCTGCACATGGCTGCTTAGCCTCACTTCCGTATATTGGGCCTTCCGTTCACCATAGGCTGTTCTTCTGGAAACCAGAAGAATGCAGTCTACAGATGACATCCACACAGTGAGCTTTCGATTCGGACTTTCCACGTAATGGATTTGCTATCCAAGCAATATTCCATTTCGTGCCACTAGGACACTTTTTCCACCTTTTATGAAGCCCACACAGTGAGCTTTCTATTCACTTTCCACATAATGGATTTGCTATCCAAGCAATATTCCACTTCATGCCTTTGGGATGTTTTTGTAACTGACATACTTGTGGTATGAAGTGTGGTGGTCTAAATACTTCTTCATGCACCTATAGATGTCAACCTGAATTTAGTAAACTGTGATCAACTTGAGCTTGTTGATATCTCCTTAGAGCTTGTCCTCAAATGAAGCAGGTGTGGGCCAAAATATCTTTCTGTTCTGCATATATTGGGCACTCCTGCAGCAAATGTTTAGCTGTAATTTTACCAGTTCCACAATTACATTAATCAGTATCTCCGATCTTTAGTTTATTGAACAAGTGGTATTTCAGCCTGTTATGTCCTGTGCGGAGTTTGAAGATTGCTACTTGTTCTCTTTGGTCGAGTTTGTAATATGCATCATCCTTCTGGTGGCTTGGATGCTCTAATTCCCATTTGATTCTATAAGTGCTTTTTATAAACCTCTTTGCTTCATTATAGGTAATGTCTATGTCAGGCTGTGGTAGTCGTCCGCCCTCTTTTGCTAGTCTGTCAGCCTCTTCATTTCCAGGTATACTGCAATGTGATGGAATCCACTGTATTACAACTCTTTTGGATTTCTGGCATAGACAATAGAGTGCTGCTCTTAGGTCAGCTAGTTCTGTGCTGTTTTTGCTCTTCAGTATTGAGACAGCTGACTTTGCATCTGTAAAGATAGTTATTTGCTTCTCTTTATTTTCCTCCATCAAGAGCATTTCTGCTGCAGTTTTCAAAGCCTCTACCTCCACTTTGAAGTTACTTGAAAATTTTCCAGTTGCCACTGACTGTTGTTTTCACTACATTTGTTTAAATTTAGGAGAATTCCTCCTCCTCCATTTTCTATTGAATTTTTGGCTGATCTATCTATATTATATAGATGGTTACCTGCTTTGCCAGGTAATAAACTGACCATAATAAGTATTATCATTATCACCATTAAAGACATCATGAACACCATCACCATAATCACTGCCACTATCAATATGCATGGGTCCAATTGCTGCTTGGGTAATGTTCTTTTATGTAGTTTAGGGTTATTTTTCTTCTTTCGGTTTCATTCTGAGTGTTCTTTTTCTCAATATTAGGAATGTTTTCTATCATCTTAGGCAGTTGCTGCTGTCTCCAAGCTGGGAACTTGCGTGCATTGTAAATGGGTTTGACTGTTGATATGTTAAGTATAGGATCTGCCCTAATCTTTCGTTTTGCATATTCTACAAAGTTGCTACGCTTCAGTCTTACCTTTCCAAAACCATTACCTGTTATACATAGGGTGGTCTGTCAATCTTCTAAATTGTTCTGCTTGTTGCTGGGCTCTGCTCTCTCTTCTATCCTGCACTGGTTGTAAACAAGTGATCTTTTCTAGTTCATTAATAGGCGTTGTCTTCAGGCTTCCAGTTATGATCTGCATTCCTTGATTTTGGACTCTACTTATATTTTGTTAAAGTTCAACTTAGCTACTGTTGCCCAAGCTGCAATGCCATATTCCAGTACTGGGCTCACCCGTCCAGTATATAACTTCTTGAGAACTTTCTCATTTGATCCCCATGTTGTACCAGCAAGCTTTTTCATGATAGCCATTCTTTGCCTTGCTCTTGTTCGATTTTTCTCAACCTGTATCTTCCATGTCAGGCGACGATCAAAGGTGACTCCTAGGTAGTTTGGAGTTTCTTCATGGCACAATATTTTTCCATTCAATACCAGCTTAGGTTGCTGAGTTTTATTTGAGAGGAAGAACAGTGTGCATGTTGTTTTCTCCTCACTTATCTTAACTAGCCATGATTTTGACCAGTCCTCTAGCACTAATAAGGCTTGCTGTATTCTGCTGTTAGCTGTACCTAATATATTCTTCAGATGTCCATATGGCTAGGTATCTGCAAAGGAGGATGTGTGTACTCTGGCTGGAAAATTTTCCATGTCATTTATATATGCTAGGAATAATGTTGGTGAAAGAACTCCTCCTTGGGGGACACCTTGCTCCAACAGCATCTTTTGCTGGTTTGTCCTTGTACTATTGTCCTGGCTGTTCTGATCTCAAGGTAGTGGCTGATCCATTTGTACATTTTCCCACAAACATGCATTTTTTGCAGTTTTACTTTCAGTCCTTCCTTCCATACTTTATCAAATGATTTTCTAAATCTATCCAGACCGCTAGTGTGTGCTTTTTCTCTTGGAAGGCATCCTCTATTTCATGAGCTATATATTTGATCTTCAGTGGATCTGTACTTTCTGAATCCTGCTTGGTGTGGTATTAAGAGATGGTTTTCTTCCAGATGCCATGTTAGTCTGCCATTGATAATGCGTTCCATTAATTTTCCTACACAGCTAAGTAGGCTGATAGGTTCGATAGCCATTTGGCTCTTCCAGGTCTTTTCATTATTAAATTTTCTTCTTCTTTCCATTTTCTTTTTGGATTTCTTCTTCTTTCATTTTCTTCTTCATCCACTTTCATTTTCTTATTCTTCCATTTTGTTTCCTCACTCTTCAATTTGCGTTTATTCATCTTCATCCTCCATTCACCCCACTATAGAGAAAGGCCCTTCCCCAACTGCCTCACACCAAGCTATTGTAGTCTTTGCTATCTATTTCATCTTCTTTCTTGTGGTTTCTTCCATATCCTTCCCTTATTTGTAATCATCCCTTATTTGTAATCAGTCTCCAAGTCTTATGTGTAGCCATTTTGATCCCCTTATGTCTATAGAAGACAACCATAATACACCAAATATCAAATTCCAGCCTAGACAATCACAATACATCAAATAGAATATCAAACGCCAGTCTAGACAACCACAATACAACAAATACAATCAAATGCCCCTTTAGACAATAACAATACAACAAACGCCAGTCTAGACAACCACAATACAACAAATACAATCAAATTCCTGCCAGGAAAATCACAATACAACAAATAAAATATCAAATGTAAGTTTAAACAATTGCAATACAACAAACACAATATTATGTGTCAGTTTAGACAATCACAATACAACAAACACAATATTAAGTGTCAGTTCAGACAATCACAATACAACAAACACAATATCAAATGTCAGTTTAGACAATCATAATACAACAAACACAATATTAAGTGTCAGTTTAGACAATCACAATACAACAAACACAATATTAAGTGTCAGTTTAGACAATCACAATACAACAAACACAATATTATGTGTCAGTTTAGACATTCACAATACAACAAACACAATATTGAATGTCAGTTTAGACAATCATAATACAACAAACACAATATTAAGTGTCAGTTTAGACAATCACAATACAACAAACACAATATTATGTGTCAGTTAGACAATCACAATACAACAAACACAATATTAAGTGTCAGTTTAGACATTCACAATACAACAAACACAATATTGAATGTCCATCTATAAACAGAATTCATTGACACATTATGGAATGATTTGTTTCAAACAAATTAATATACATAATTACAACCAAGATGCATGTAAAATGTTCACAGGAGTCTGTTGTAAATTATACTGGAGACAACTTATGGTAAAAAGCAAACAACTGGTCAACTGGGATGTTGAAGGATGTCCTGACAATGTGGACACAGTAGACATTGTTCTATTAACTAGGACAGTACAAAATGTTCTATTAACTAGGAAACAGTACACAAAATGTTCTATAACTAGGACACAGCACAAATTATTCTATCACATAGGAAACAGCACAAACTATTACATCAATTAGGACACAACTCACATTGTTCTATCAACTAGCATATATTGTTCTACCCAACTAGGACACACCACAAATTTATATTTAATAGGCCACAATGCAAACTATTGCAACAGGTGGAACACATTTCAAACTGTCCCATCAACTAGGGACACTTAAAACTGTCTTTTAAAATAGGACACACTGCACTCTGCTATATTAACAGTGCAAATTGTTCTGTCAAATAGGACACTGTACCACCAAATCTACAGGACACTGCAAACTGTTCTTCTTCTTCTGCATTCATCTGGAGAGTTTTTTTCGGACATGATTGCGTTGTGCTTGTTTACAGCAGAGCTGCGTTCTTGCGCCGTTAAGCCGACACATGCGACTTCTGCATGCATTTGTTGACAGGGTTAACCCTTCTGGGCTGCAAACTGTTCTATCAAATCTATCCTATCAAACAGAACACTGTGAAAAAGTGTGACAAATAGAACAATTTTATCAACTAGCACACAGTACAAATTGCTTTAATAAATATGTTGTATAAAACAGGATGGACACTGCCAATAATTCTAGCAAACAGGACACTGTGGCAATAATGTTACCATACAGGACACTGTGCCAATAATTTTAGCAAACAGGACACTGTGCCAATAATGTTATCATACAGGACACTGTGCCAATAATGTTATCATACAGGACACTGTGCCAATAATGTTATCATATGGGAACACTGTGCCAATAATGTTATCATACAGGACACTGTGCCAATAATTCTAGCAAACAGGACACTGTGCCAATAATTCTAGCAAACAGGACACTGTGCCAATAATTCTAGCAAACAGGACACTGTGCCAATAATTCTAGCATACAAGACACTGTGCCAATAATGTTAGCATACAGGACACTGTGCCAATAATGTTAGCATACAGGACACTGTGCCAATAATGATATCATACAAGACACTGACAATAATGATATCATACAGGACACTGCAAATAATGTTATCATACGGGATACTGTACCAATAATTTTATCGTATGGGACACTGTGCCAATGTTGTCATAAAAGACACTGTGCCAATAATGTTATCATAGAGGACACTGTGCCAATAAAGTTATCAAACAAGACATTGTGCCAATAATGTTATCATAAGGGACACTATGCCAATAATGTTATCATATGGGACACTGTGCCAATAATTTTATCATACAGGACACTGTGCCAGTAATGTTATCAATGAGGACAAAGCGCACATAACTACAAAAATGACCAATTCTTGCTTGATCACCATACCAAATAAGATGTGAATGAAAAAGATATGGTTCTAATTTACAATACATTTTCATGAAACCCAACTGCATAACATTCTTCTCCCTCTGTCTTTCATCCCCCAATAGAGATTTGAACATATAACTACCGGCAAGCATGTGAGCCGCTTGCACTACCACAGCTTCCCTAAACATGGATGAGGCAGGGACCAATTTTTTAATAATAATCAAAGAAGAAAATTAGGGGCTTTAGAACTTGAACATTGCAGAAAAATTCTTAGAATCTCATGGACCAAGAAGAACAAAATATACTACAACCTCAACACCAAAAGAGAACTGGCTCATGGACAGCTTTATGGCCCGGAAACCAAAATCCCTTGACCATATTACACGTTACAGGAATTTGGAAAGAACAGCAATGGAAGGCCTGATGCTCAAAATACCGTGACCATATTACACGTTACAGAATTTGGAAAGAACAGCAATAGAAGGCCTGATGCTCACAAGAAAAAGCAGGGGTCAACTAGCAGGAAGATGGACACCGGTCAGTGCAATATCTAATATCTAACTACTAGAGGTAGAATATCTAAACTACCTACTAGAGGTAAGAATATCTAAACTACCAACTAGAGGTGACAATATCTAAACTACCTACTAGAGGTCAGAATATCTAATCTGTCTGATAAAGGTAATATCTAAACTGTCTAATATAGGTTATAATATCTAAACTGCCTGATATGAGTAATAAAATCTTAACTTCCCGATATAGGTAATGACATCTTTACCAGCGAACGAAAGAAGAAGAAGAAGAAGAAGAAGAAGAAGAAGAAGAAGAAGAAGAAGAAGAATCTTAACCACTCACTACATGTAATAATATCTAAACTGCCTACCACAGGAAATAATATTTAAACTACCTCGAAGATAATAATATCAAACATTCCTGTCTGTCTAAGGTCCCTCATGTCTACTTAAATAACTAAACATTCTTTTCCAAGATGCATGAACCAATCAATACTTTACTGCTGGTTAACCTTTGGTGGCCTCAGGGGTTCCTCAATGTTCAACATTCCCAGCAGAACAAAAAAGGAAACAAATAATTATAAAGCCGGAAAACAAATAAACCAGAAGAGGACAAAAATAAGTAGGCGGGGAGAAAATAAGCATTAAGATTAGCAGGGGAAAATGTAAAACACAAGCAAGGAAAATATCCAAACATAAAATAAGAGCAAGTAAAAGATATGAATATGGAATTCAGTTAAAAATGATGGATATGTAGACGAATGAAGTATGTTTGCTAACTCTTACAGAATAGGTCAGGTTTGGTGGCTAGTGCACAGTGGCATAATGGCTAAGAAATTATGCAGACAGAGACATGAACTGTGTCAGACATGGGTTCGATGACAGCACTCACCATTCCCTATAGGAGGGAGTTAAGTCAAAAACCGACATCACTGTACTCGGGGCATTCCCATAAGTGCTCAGTCCTCATCTTCAACAGCCAGCAAAGAGTTCAAAAATACTAATGATGGAGGTCAGCATGGCAGAATGGATTAGAATGCACGTTCTTAAACACCTGGTGTGTTGATGCCAGGTAAGGGGTTCACCCTTACTTAGGGACGTAAATTACCAGTGAAGGACACTGTTAATAAGGAAAGCTAATCCACACGCAAAATTCAATCCAGCACTACTAGAAGTAGTGTGCATGGACTTCGCTTGAGTTCAAGGTGAGCGAGCACCAACATTAAAAACAAATACTAATGGTGTCCGTTACAATCTGATATGTCCATCTTGCTTGACCTCTGAGTGACGACTGTGGACCAGATCCTCTGATCACTCCTGGGGAGGGAATGACCAACCACCTATTCCTGCGTACACTCAAGGGTAACAAATGTGATGGTGCAGACACTTGACATACCCATGGTGTGTCCAGAAACTTTTGCTTAACATTTTGTTTCATTGTTGTCCAGGTTATAATTGTTTAAATATTCCCTTTATTATAGGGTGTATTTTCAATGACTGTGCAGTGTTTGAAAATATTGCCGGTCCAAGTTTTGTATTCACTCTCTGTATAGTTCATACAACATAATAGGTAAATACAGGAATATTTTCAAATACTACACAGTCATTAAAAATACAGGGTGTACTATGTCAATAGTATTAGTAGCAGTAGTACAGTTCCAACTTCATAGCAACAGGCCACCCATAATTGCTCCATTCCCGTACCAGAGAAAACCATATGAAATGCTTATCATTGTCCCATGTTATCTAGTGAAGGAAACTAGTTTCAGCAAGCCACAATTGCCAGAGCACAGACAACCGGCCGCCTTACACTTGAAAAAGTCATTAATAAAAATAACTGAAAAGAACTAGGTTAACAGCCTTTTGTACCAGTGCTGGTAACCATTGAGCACATTTTCCAGGCTGAAGCATCAATCCTCTTGTCCAGATATCCACCCACGCAGTGAGTGTCCAGGCTAAGATTTGTATATATAAATCTCTGGCTGTACCAGACAGTTAACTCTGTTGCACTATTCTGTACAGCACATCGCAGTCAACACCAACATTTTCTGGATGTTTGTTATTTCTTGTCTAGTTTACGACCAGTAGTTTGCCAATGCTTTCTGAATGACCGGTACTCCATTGTATGAAAAAAAAGGAATGTCACAATTGGAAAAGATCTATCTCCAAGAACAGATAGCAGAGCTGAAGGAACACGTTAGCAAGATCCTGCAGACAGAGAAGCTCATCAAAGGAAAACCAAGATTAAGGCACCAGCAGAAACATTGACAAGACAGCTAACTTTCTGGAAGAAATGAAAGAAATACAGCGCAACATCCAGCAAGAAATGGCACGCATGTCTCAAATAAAGCAAGACTGGAAACACTTAAAGCCACACAATCAGAAAGAGAACAATTAAAGAAAGAGATGGATCCAAAAAACAGCAGACGCCAGCAGTTCACCTGTAAAGAACAAGAACCAAGTCACAACAAAGTTCACTGATAAACCCAATGTGGCATATAAGCCAGCTGCGCAGTGGGCACAGATAATGCTAGAGATGGATGCAAAGAGAAAGTAGGCAGCGCAGGAAGCAAAGAAATGAACCCAATGGATAAGGACTTTTTTTTCTCCGTATATCCTTTACAGGACATCGCTGTCAACATCAGCACTTTCAGCTGATTGTTGATTTCTTGGCAAGATTACGCTCAGTAGTTTGACATTGCTTTCTGAGCGACCGGCTCACATACCCAGCAAGTTACCGACACGGTTAGAACCGCTACCGATTCTCATCGTCGTCACGTTACTTACTAAAGTATACGAGATTACGGAGAAAGTCGTGTAACCACAATTATAATATATTTGAATGAGGTCGTGTTTTTTTTAAAAAACCCCATCTACATATTGGCCGGCTCTGTGGTAATCCTGCATTCGAAATACAGCTGCGGGTGTTTTGGCAGCAGATCGCCTAGCGTTGGGTTTTTACGCAATGGTATTGGGTGCCGCTAATCAGAAAGCAATGGCAAACTACTGAACGTAAACTTGCCAAGAGATCACAATAGCAAAAAATGCTTGTGTTGACTGTGGCGTCCTGTAAATGATGTGCAAACTAACTTTCAACATACTGGATTGGAATGAATGAACACATGAAACACATTGAGTGATAAAACTATATAATAAGCCAAGTGAAGTTGTACGAGTTGAGCACACAACACAATATCGCAGCTCACCTTGTCCAGGCATGACCCAATCAGAACCAAAGTGAAAGAATATATCAAATGAATGAAGAGGGTGAAGAATGGATCTATATGTTAAAATCAGTACTATGTGGTTACCAAAGATCACATGCGAGCCATGGCAGCGAAGTGGCTAGCACTCTAGCCCACCAGCCCGATGGTCACACGTGCAAATTCCAATCAAGTCAAAGGAATTTGTTTAACTGTATAGGACTGAACCTGCCTGGAGCCAAAAGACACAAATGCGGCCATCATCATCGTGTGGCTTTTTCTTTGTGGATCTTTGCCTCATAACTTCTTTCCTTCTTGGCCTAGATCCCACTGGCCTACCGCTTCAACCTCAAGACCACAAGTAACAACTACCTGTCAGCTGCTCTTTAGCTCAATGTGTCTCCTGCTTCCTTGGTTTCATGTTACCCTGTTGGAGGGAGGGGTGTGTGAGTGTGGTGTTTCATGCTACCCTGTTGGGTGGGTGGGGGAAGGGGGGGGGGGAAGAAGGGTTGTGGGTGTGGTGAGTGTTCCATGTTACCCTGTTGGGGCGCCACAGCAGCCAGAATCTTTCATACCCAACATTATCCCGTGCTCTCAGTGTCAAAATTATCCCGTGCTCTCAGTGTCAAAGGTCAGAACACAGCAGAACATGTTGCAGAAATCTGCCATTGGCTGCGCAACAGAACACCACCTTCAGTCAATGCCCACTGACCTTTGTTGTTTTATTTATTTGTGCGTGCTAAACAAGTAATATCAGCTAATTTTAAAGATTTATCATTATGAACAACATAAAGTTAGAATTCCTATTGCATAAAAACACAAGTTCATGAAATAAAATGCATATTAACTTATCCTTAAGAGTTAATGGTCTGATATTCATAAAATAAAACACATCATAACTTGGCCTTAAGAGTTAATGTTTTGATGTTCATAAAATAAAACACATCATAACTTATCCTTAAGAGTTAATGGTCTGATATTCATAAAATAAAACACATCATAACTTGGCCTTAAGAGTTAATGTTCTGATGTTCATAAAATAAAACACATCATAACTTGTCCTTACAAGTTAATGTTCTGATGTTCATAAAATAAAACACATCATAACTTGGCCTTAAGAGTTAATGTTCTGATGTTCATAAAATAAAACACATCATAACTTGTCCTTACAAGTTAATGTTCTGATGTTCATAAAATAAAACACATCATAACTTGTCCTCAAGAGTTAATGTTCTGATATTCATAAAATAAAACACATCATAACTTGTTCTTACAAGATAATGTGGCACATGCATGGTCTACGCTTGAATTCATAGCAAGCGAAATAAAAAAGATTAAAAAAACCAGGAAGAATCATCCATAAAATAAAATCACAGCATGAGAATGCCGTCTACAAGAACAGAACTAGTCTAGCAGAAGATACCAACCCACTGTGGTATCCCTAGAAATGAAAAGGCAGATGAGCTGGCAAAGGCAGGAAAAACCTCAAGCAACCTTGTCCATCTTAGACCTTTAGAGAGGCAATAACACTACTAAAACAACAAACTACGAGGACAGTTTAGAGGGGAAATTTTGTGACCCATACTAAAATAGACGCGTGGGCAACCATTGATCACATATTTCCTTATCAATCAATCAATCATGTGCCATGCCGGAAAGTGTGGGCGGTCATTACTCGCCATTTCACTCGATCACCAGTGTCGTGAATCAGCACAGTGTTCCTGTCTCGTCCATGCCATGTGGCCAAGCCATCCAGGTATTTTCCTCTCGATCTGTTCCCTTCGATCTTGCCAGTTGTCACCAAGTTCTCCAATCCATTTCTTCTCATAACATGTCCAAAAAATTTTGACTGTCTACGTCTAATTTCTCTAATCAGTTTACGATGTTCATTTGTCTCTTGTAGTACTTGGTCATTGGTTTTTCTGTCTGTCCATGGTATTCTTTGCATTTTCCTCAAAAACCACATTTCTGCAGCCATCAAATGTTCAGCTTGACTGCTCATTGTCCAAGTTTCACATCCATACAAAAGAACAGGCTCTATGTATCCCCTCAACACTCTTTTTCTCGTTTAAATTGACATCTTTTTATTGGTCAGAATGTTTTTAATCTTGCTAAAGGCTACTTTCGCCATGGCGATTCTTGTTCTAATCTCTTCAAGGCATCTCCCATTAGATGTTATGACTGTTCCAAGATAATTGTACGGATTCACTTGTTGAAGAATATTTCCATTTACTTGTATATTACATTGTGGCACTTCATTCTTCCTAGTGACGACCATAACCTGAGTCTTTTTACAATTTAATTCTAACCCCAGTTGCTCACTGTGTACAACAACTGCATCTACTAATTGTTGCAGATCCTGCGCATTGTTTGCAATGATTTCCTTATGGTAAAACACAGGCTCAACAACTAACTGGCCTGATTTTATTAGATGGCCTGTAGATTACATCCAGTTCAATTATACATATGCAGGGATAGAAAAAACCAGGGCGGCAGCCATCATAACACTTAAAAATTGGTATCTAATGCCTGAATTTTCAATCATTTTTAGCCTGCATGTGCTCAGATATTGTTCGTTAGCGCCTGAATTTTGAATCGCTATTTTTAACCTGTATATGCTTAGATTTTGTTCGCTAGCACCTGAATTTTCAATCGTTGTTTTTAGCTTGTATGTGCATAGACATTGTTAGCTAGCACCTGAATTTTAGATCATTATTTGTAGCCTGTATATACTGGCTCCCAAGATAAAGGGGCTGGTTCGTGAATTACATTTAGGTTTTTTTCCCTACCTCTGCACATATGAATAAGGGAAATTGACCTTATTCAGTCACATTAACTAAATAATAATATATATACATAAGATTTAGTTTAATTTCGTTAGTTCAGTTTAGTTAAGTTAATTGTGAACTTGAAACAAAACGTATGCTAAGATCTTGTGGAGATAAAAGTTTTTAAAAATTTGTGCTCATTTCTCCCACGATCTTAACTTACTGTTTTGTTTAATTTTATACCATCACATCCTGCCACAGTCAAGGTCTTTCTTATTCATTTAACTCCACCATGGTCGGACACACCATTCTCTAATATGTACATAATTAGACAATCACTGTGCTGTTGTCATAAACAATACACAGATCTAAATAGATTCAACTGGCATCTGTGACAAAGGGCTAGCGAATGCGATCCGCAATCCCGCATTCGAAACACAGTTGCGGGTGATTTGGAAGCATGTTGCCTTGCGCTGGTTACCATACGATGGTATGAGTGCCGGTTGTTCAAAAAGCAATGGCAAACTACTGAACGTATTCTTGCCAAGAAATCACAGACAGCCAACAATATGCTGGGGTTGACTGACTTCATGTAAAGAAAAAAAAAAGTCGCTTAAAAGTCGACAGGGTTGACTTCGTTGCACCGGGTTTTATCCCATATGGCTCAGTCTCTTTCCGCAGCACGGAAAGCGTAGCACAAAGCACAAACTCCGTAGCTCTAGTGACGACCCACAGGAGTCTCCGAAAAATTTAACTCGTGAACCGAAGGGCGCGGCCCGGAATCAAACCCACAACCTTCGGAGCCCGAGTTAAACGGCTTGACCACTTCGCCACGAAGACTCCCTTCATGTAAAGAATATGCAACTAACTGTTTTTGTCTAAAGATAGATTCTATAAAACGCTGTAAAACTTCAAACACAAACATTGCATTGAGGACCTGCATAGATCACCTCAGCTACTAATGCTGTCCCCACCGAGCTCAGATAAAACATCCAGCTTGTTTATGTTCAATGCAGTTGGCCGACGTAAGATACACAGCATACATACACAACGCACCAGTATTGTTTTAAATTAAACTTATTTAAAATACACAAATCAAGTTCGAAATCACTTCCTTATTGATTGTCATGAAAAGTTAACTTGCTTTATGCAAGTGACATCTTGTAAATTCTTATGGCAAATTTAATATAACATTCTGATGGCAAATTTACTAGAACATTCGGATAGCAAATTTACTAGAACATTCTGATGTCAAAGTCCTTGATAAGCTAGCATCTTCATCAGATTTTACATAATAAGTAGGACATTCAGAAATCTTCTAGCAGGAGGTAATTAGTCCCACGTGAGGTCTTTGTCGCTTTCTTGTGGGACAACCAGGAATAGTTTTTGGAAGAAGATGTTGACGAAATCTGGAAAATAAAAATTTGTAATGCAAAGAGTCAATATAACAAGTGGCACTGTGTAGTAAAATATTTGAGACATAGTCAGAAGTCAGAACTCATCAAAGTCAGCTGTTTTTATATTTCCCAGTGTCTGTTATGGAAGGTAGATTAAGGCGAGTGTCTCAACAAACAGTTTTGTTTCGGTTTATGATGGTTATAATTGTTGTAATGTTTTAAATTATTTAGTTGATAATCACAGTAAGTAATAAAAAGAGTAAGTAAGCAAGCAAGTAAAGTTAAGTAAAGTAAAGTAAGTTAGTAAGTAAAGTAAAATAATTAAGTAAGTTAAGTAAGTAAAGTTAAGTAAGTAAGTAAAGTAAGTAAAGTGAAGTAAATAAGTAAAGTAAAGTAAGTCAAGTAAGCAAGTAAAGAGGACTCCTGGAGTAAGTGAAGCCATCTCCAACACTTACTAACTCTATGCATCTCTAGAACAGCTGCATCACCTTCAAGAGAATAACTTTTAGCTACCAAGAGAAGACAACACAGCAGAATTGGAATCACCAATAATGTGAGACAGGAGGCTGGGAACATATATGGCAGCCTTATCGTTTGGAACAGACTATAAGAAGATGAATGCAACAAATAAAAATACTAGAAGTGGCAGGAAATTAGGAAAAGATTGGCGGCAGTGAGGATGTGGTTTCTGGGACGAATGAAAGATGCTAATGAAAGTAGACCATTACTCACAACTACAGGGCATTTGTAAAGTCTCACTACACTTTGTATGTAGAGCAATTTTGAAAAATAAAGTACATGACATCATCAAAAAATGTGCTCCACGGTACACTGGGAAGCAATATGCAGCAAATGCTGTCGTCTGCTGGAGTAATTCTATGCCCTCCAAACAGAATGATGGAAAGAAATGGAAGAAAGCATTTATTTGGTTGAACAAGTGTTTCAAAATGGCGGTCAATAAACATAGATGGTTGTTCAAAGATTTATAGCAAGATTTCCTGATAAACAACCTCCTCATCACATTAGGGTTAGACATTTATTGAACAAGCTATAATTAATACTTCATTAGCCCCTCTGCCGTGCGTCCACCTTGACGAGGTAGAGGGGCTTGCGCGTTCCAATGACCCCAAGAGCTATGCCGACGGTAGCACAGCTACTGGTAGGGTCACCCATGTCGGACAGGTCAAGGGAGAGGGACCAGACGAAGAGACGTACAAACCTGCTGCCTTGTAGGTAGACTGGGGACAGTCAAAGGCTAGGGAAAGCATCCCGAATAAATGCTTGTCAAAATCGGATGTACTGAGCCACAGGCTTGACAAAGAAGTGCAACGTAACTTTATCATTTCATGATGCCACAGATGAAAATTAATCGTTATGGTGCTAATCCCGTGAAGTCCCATCAGGCGGTGATAGTGCCGGGCCCCCTGCCTCGAGGGGGTCCACCCATGACTACTGGTGGTCACCTTCCCCTGTGCTGTGGAGTCAAGGCACAGAGGAGTAGGTTAAGAGCTATTGACCAAATACCAAGGACACTCAACATACTACAGTGGAATGCCGAAGGAGTTTATAACAAGAAAGCCTCCCTAACACAGCGTCTTCATAAAGATAGAATAGATGTGGCTTGCATTCAAGAGACACACCTCAACGCCAATCGCACATTTTCAGTCGAGGGATATCAGGCCACACGTTTCGACCGCGAAGGACACAAAGGAGGAGTTCTAATACTTACACGAAATACAATACCTTGCAGCGAAGTATCTGTGATCTCTGACAACCAATCGGAAATTATAGGTGTTGATATAATGATAAAGGACGTGAAAATAAGAATTTACAATCTGTATAGCCCGGCAGATAAGGATCTTACACTCTCAAACATGAAAATAACTGACACAAATTGCATTGTTGTCGGAGACTTTAATAGCCGTTCAGAAAGATGGGGATACCCAGATACTGACAAAAGAGGAGATGAAGTGGAGGACTGGGAAATAGACTCAAATCTCCATCTACTCAACAAAGCGGATGACACACCGAGCTTCTACTCCAGAAGATGGATTACCACTTCTCTCCAGACTTAGCTTTCTGCACAGGAGACATCCTCCACAAAATCGATCGCCATGTGCTTGACCAATTAGCAGGTAGTGACCACAGACCAATCGAGCTTGTAATAAATATGGAGTATGTTCCACAGGAGCAAAAGCCTTTGCCCCGCTGGAATTACAAACGAGCAGATTGGGACAGATTTGCCATACTAACAGACAAATATTGTGAAAACATAAATACACGATATGGCAACATGAAGCAAATGGTGGAAAGTCTAAACAGAGCAATAATACAGGCGGCCACTGAGTCTATTCCAAGAGGAGCGAGGAAAAATTACAAACCATACTGGACTGAGGAACTACAAATTTTGGAGGACAAAGTTGAAGATGCTAGGAAGACCGCAGAGAGAGAACAAACAACTGAAGCGAACATCTCTCTCAAAGCCATCTCAGCAAAATATAAAAGAACAGTAAATCAAACAACAAGAGATTGTTGGAGGAAAACAACAGAAAACCTGAATTTTGACAGGGATGGAAACAAACTATGGAAACTAGTGAAAGCCATGAACAATGAAGGACCTAGAAACAAACAAATAACAATCAAACAAGGAAATACCTTGCTTACAGGAAAAAAGGCTGCAAATGCACTAATGGAACACTGCCAGTGCAAACCACATTGATATTACAGCCGAACAGAAGAAAGCAATCAAAGACAAACAGATACATCATAGATATACAGAGACAGCAGCAGAATATATGATGGCAAATCTAACAATGGAAGAAATGAAACAGGAAATGAATACCCTAAAAAAGAAGACATCACCAGGAAAGGATGGAATCACAAATGAAATGCTAATAGGACTAGGCACTAAGGCAAAAAAGAAACTACTAGCAGTCCTAAATTACAGCTGGAAGAGGGGAATAGTCCCACAGGCATGGAAGGAAGCTATACTAATACCAGTCCCAAAGAAAGGAAAAGACCTGGAAGAACCAAATGGCTATCGACCTATCAGTCTTCTTAGCTGTGTAGGAAAATTAATGGAACGCATTATCAATGGCAGGCTAACATGGCATCTGGAAGAAAACCAACTCTTAACACCTCACCAAGCAGGATTCAGAAAGTACAGATCCACTGAAGATCAAATCTATATCTATAAAACAGAATGTATGTTTGTTTGTTTGTGTGTGGGGATTTATGTATTGGATGCGTTCGATAACGGTACATCCGATTGAGATGAAATTTTCTACACGTCTTCCTTTCATTCATTTGCAACCGACTATAATAATTTCTTAATGTAAAATCGTCGACTTATTTAATAACATTTACTTTTCCATTTTCATTATATAATGTCTATATAGCAGGGGGACTTCACTCTAGAAATGTTATTTCAAGGGACATAACTTTTAATAACATTTCTATATACTTTATAGTCATATTGTTGGACTTACTTGCACTATTGTTAAACTCTTTGTCTATAGTTATTTTCAGGCATATGAGTTATAATAAATAATGATATAATCTTTAAGGCATTTTCAAAGTTTTCATAAAAATAATGCATAATGCATAACATTGTAACCCATCTTTTTCTACAGTTTTCATTGAATGGTGTGTGGAAGGACATTCTTTTAAGTTACTGTGCGCCAAGAGCTGGGCTGAAACCACGCCGGTCAGACAGATAGACAGACAGACAGTCGGGAACGGGAGAGCTTATATGACTACTTATATGAATTAAATTAGATGCTCCCCACCAGGGACTGGGTGAAGCCGGGCCGGGACAGACAGAACAGACAGACAAACAGATAGTCGGGAACGGGAGAGCTTATATGACTACGTATATGAATTAAATGAGATGCTCCCCACCAGGGACTGGGTGAAGCCAGGCCCGGTCAGACAGATAGACAGACAGATAGTCGGGAACGGGAGAGCTTATATGACTACTTATATGAATTAAATGAGATGCTCCCCACCAGGGACTGGGTGAAGCCGGGCCGGGTCAGACAGACAGACAGACAAACAAGCAGACAGACTGATAGATAGATAGATCCCCTCCAGGGCCTGGGCGAAGCCGGGCCGGGTCAGCTAGTAACCTATATAGCTCAGGAAATAGAGGATGCCTTCCAAGAGAAAAAGCACACACTAGCAGTCTGGATAGATTTAGAAAAAGCATTTGATAAAGTATGGAAGGAAGGACTGAAAGTAAAACTGCAAAAAATGCATGTTGTGGGAAAATGTACAAATGGATCAGCCACTACCTTGAGAACAGAACTGTCAGGACAAAAGTACAAGGACAAACCAGCAAAATGATGCTGTTGGAGCAAGGTGTCCCCCAAGGAGGAGTTCTTTCACCAACATTATTCCTAGCATATATAAACGACATCACGGAAAATTTTCCAGCCAGAGTACACACATCATCCTTTGCAGATGACCTAGCCATATGGACATCTGAAGAATATATTAGTACAGCTAACAGCAGAATACAGCAAGCCCTATTAGCGCTAGAGGACTGGTCAAAATCATGGCTAGTGAAGATAAGTGAGGAGAAAACAACATGCACAGTGTTCTCCCTCTCAACTAAAACTCAGCAACCTAAGCTGGTATTGAATGGAAAAATATTGCGCCATGAAGAAAATCCAAACTATCTCGGAGTCACCTTTGATCGTCGCCTGACATGGAAGACACAGGTTGAGAAAAATCGAACAAGAGCAAGGCAAAGAATGGCAATCATGAAAAAGCTTGCTGGTACAACGTGGGGAGCAGATGAGAAAGTTCTCAAGAAGTTATATACTGGACGGGTGAGGCCAGTACTGGAATATGGCATTGCAGCTTGGGCAACAGCAGCTAAGTCAAACTTTAACAAAATAAGTAAAGTCCAAAATCAAGGAATGCGAATCATAACTGGAAGCCTGAAGACAACGCCTATTAATGAATTAGAAAAGATCACTTGTTTACAACCAATGCAGGATAGAAGAGATAGCAGAGCCCAGCAACAAGCAGAACAATTTAGAAGATTGACAGACCACCCTATGTATAACAGGTTTAGTGGTTTTGGAAAGGGAAGACTGAAGCGTAGCAACTTTGTAGAAACTGCAAAACGAAAGATTAGGGCAGATCCCATACTTAACATATCAACAGTCAAACCCATTTTCAATGCAGACAAGTTCCCAGCTTGGAGACAGCAGCAACTGCCTGAGATGATAGAAAACATTCCTGGTATTGAGAAAAAGAACACTCAGCATGAAACCGAAAGAAGAGAAATAACCCTAAACTACATAAAAGATCATTACCCAAGCAGCAATTGGACCCATGCATATACAGATGGATCAGCCAAAAATTCAGTAGAGAATGGAGGAGGAGGAATTCTCCTAAATTTAAAAAAAGGAGTGAAAAAAACACATTCAGTGGCAACTGGAAAGTTTTCAAGTAACTTCAAAGCGGAGGTAGAGGCTCTGAAAACTGCAGCAGAAATGCTCTTGATGGAGGAAAATAAAGAGACGCAAATAGCTATCTTTACAGATGCAAAGTCAGCTGTCTCAATACTGAAGAGCAATAACAGGACAGAAATAGCTGACCTAAGAGCAGCACTCCATGGTCTATGCCAGAAATCCAAAAGAGTTGTAATACAGTGGATCCCATCACATTGCAGTATACCTGGAAATGAAGAGGCTGACAGACTGGCAAAAGAGGGCGGACGACTACCACAGCCTGACATAGACATAACCTATAATGAGGCAAAGAGGTTGATAAAAAGCACTTATAGAACCAAATGGGAATCAGAGCATCCAGGCCACCAGAAGGATGATGCATATTACAAACTCGACCGAAGAGAACAAGTAGCAATCTTCAGACTCCGCACAGGACACAACAGGTTGAAATACCACTTGTTCAACAAACTAAAGATAGGAGATACAGATGACTGTAATTGTGGAACTGGTAAAATGACAGCTAAACATTTGCTGCAAGAGTGCCCAATATATGCAGAACAGAGAAAGATATTTTGGCCCACACCTGCTTCATTCGAGGACAAGCTCTATGGAGATATCAACAAGCTCAAGTCGACTGCAGCTTACTTTAACTGTATTCAGGTTGACATTTAAATGTACATGAAGAAGTATTTAGACTGCAACACTTCATACCACAGGCATGTCGGTTACACAAGCCTCCCAGAGGCATGAAATGGAATATTGCTTGGATAGCAAATCCATTACGTGGAAAGTCCGAATCGAAAGCTCACTGTGTGGATGTCATCTGCAAACTGCATTCTTCTGGCTTCTGGAGGAACAGCCTATGGTGAACGGAAGGCCCAATATACGGAAGTGAGGCTAAGCAGCCATGTGCAGGACGTGACGATTCCTTGGGTGAGCCCAGTACCAGAGCGCTGTGATGGCTCTGCAATTATGGAAGCCTCCTTGGATGGCGGGGAATGCCCATGGTCTGCCCCTGCCTTCCCTTGAGGGCCGACCAGGATGCCTTTGGCTGTTCTATATGGGCCAGCTGGGATGGGAGATAACACCACAGCAGTGAGAGTCTAACGTCCTAAGAAACCCCCGGGAAGGTTAACCCGGTCAACAAATGCCCGCAGAAGTCGGATGTATCGGCCTGACGGCGCAAGAACGCAGCTCTGCTGTAAACAGGCACAACGCAATCACGTCCGGAAAAAAAACTCCGGATGAACGAAGAAGAAGAATACTTCATTAGTACTTTTCAACTTCCTCAAAACAGTGTTAGATCATAGCAGTGACTATTTAACTAATTTAATGAATTGTTTAAAGGCGTCATGTATTTAGTTTTTCAGAAATTGTTCTACATACAAAGTGTAGTGAGACTTTACAAACATCCTGTATAAGAAAGAGACAATGTTCTTTGGTCTTATATATAAGAATGAGAGGAACTGCACAACAGTGTTATGACTAGAAATATCAATGGTAGACGAAGCAGAGACAAACCAAGAGAAAGGATGCTTGAGGTGCCTAAGAGGACATAGGGAGAATGTCAGCAGGAAGTCTGACCAAGAACTGACATCTGTGGAAAGACAGGGCGGCCTAATCCATTTGGCAGGACAGATGATGATGATGTGCTGTTGTTGAAGATGATGCTGATGGTGTGCTGTTGTTAAAGATGATGCTGATGGTGTGCTGTTGTTAAAGATGATGCTGATGGTGTGCTGTTGTTAAAGATGATGCTGATGGTGTGCTGTTGTTAAAGATGATGCTGTGCTGTTGTTAAAGATGATGCTGTGCTGTTGTTAAAGATGATGCTGATGGTGTGCTGTTGTTAAAGATGATGCTGATGGTGTGCTGTTGTTAAAGATGATGCTGATGGTGTGCTGTTGTTAAAGATGATGCTGATGGTGTGCTGTTGTTAAAGATGATGCTGATGGTGTGCTGTTGTTAAAGATGATGCTGATGGTGTGCTGTTGTTAAAGATGATGCTGATGGTGTGCTGTTGTTAAAGATGATGCTGATGGTGTGCTGTTGTTAAAGATAATGCTGATGGTGTGCTGTTGTTAAAGATGATGCTGATGGTGTGCTGTTGTTAAAGATGCTGATGGTGTGCTGTTGTTAAAGATGATGATGGTGTGATGCTGAAGATGATGATGATGGTGTGATGCTGAAGATGATGCTGATGGTGTGCTGTTGTTGAAGATGATGCTGATGGTGTATTGCTAAAGATGATGATGGTGTGCTGTTGAAGATGATAATGATGGTGTGCTGTTGAAGACAATGATAATGGTGTGCTACTGAAGATGATGATTATGTTGTGCTGTTGTTGAAGATGATGGTGTACTGTTGAAGATGATGATGGTGTGCCGTTGAAGATGAAGATGTTGAAGATAAAGATGATTACTATGTTGTGCTGTTGTTGAAGATGATGGTGTGTGTTGTTGTTGAAGATGATGGTGTGTTGTTGTTGAAGATGATGATGATTATTATGCTGTGCTGTTGTTGATGATGATGATGTTGAAGATGATGTGCTGATGTTGAAGGTGATGTTGTGCAGTTGTTGAAGGTGGTGTTGTGCAGTTGTTGAAGATGTTGTGTTGTTGTTGAAGATGAAGATGATGATCATAAGTGGCAAAAAAAAATGAACAGCACTTACTGAGTTTTGACTGAATGCAGTGAGGCTTTTGGGTCCACTGGTTCCCGAAGATGTATAAAATGGTGCCCACTCCGACTAGACCCAGGGCCAGGAGGCTCTCTATGGTCTTCTGATAGAAGGTCAGGGCCACAAGAGCCAGGCTCATCAAGCAGAGCAGGGCAGGCAGCACAATGGGAACCTGAGGATAAAACAATGGTTGTCATTCAACTGGCTCATGGAGAAAACAATGGTTGTCATTCAACTGGCTATTGCTGCTAGTACAACAGTTGACTGGCTTGTGTTGCTAGTACAACAATGTAGTAAACTGGCTCATACATCAGTAGACTGGCTCGTGTTGCTAGTACAACAGTAAACTGGGTCATAAAACAGTAGACTGGCTCATACAACCATAGACTGGCTCATGTTGCTAAACAGTAGGCTCATATAACAGGAAAACTGGCCCATACAACAGTAGACAGGCTCATACAATAGTAGACTGGCTAATGTTGGTAGTACAACAGTAGACTGGCTCATACGACAGTAAACTGGCTCATACAACAGTAGACTGGCTCATACAACAGTAGACTGGCTCATACAACAGTAGACTGGCTCATACAACAGTAAACTGGCTGATACAACAGTAGACTGGCTCATGTTGTTAGTGCAACAGTAAACTGGTTCGTGTTGCTAATACCACAGAAAACTGTCTGTGAATAATAGTATTCTCCTCGCAACAAACCACATGAGCTGTTGCTATACTTGTGTATGCAACCCCTAAGATGGCCAGAAAATCAAGACAACTATCATCTGCCATGATGAGCCCGTGCATATTCTGAAAGCAGCGCAGCGACTGGTAGGTCTCCCATGTCAAGGGATATGGAACAAATGAAGTGAAACACAAACCTGCTGCCTATCCTGAATCCAGACTATGAGAAGATCAAGCCTCAAGGGGTGAAGCTAGACAAGAGAGCTTTGTAGGCACCCAAAGAAGAATAGTCATCCAAGACATGATTTGTGTCACCAACAACCACATGCTGAGGGAGATATTGAGAAGGGGAGTCGATCAGTTATGGCAGGGATACAGAATGTCCAGCCCAAAGGCCTTATAAGGTTCACAAATTCTTTTGGTCTGACCCTGTGAAGGCAACTTAAGTTCTATAAACACGAACATAATCAATCATGAATTTCCCACTTTGAGGAGACATACGTGTACACTGTAATGTGCATCTGTGTTCGGAACAACTTGCTGCTGCGACAGTTCTTTTCAAAAGTCACCATCGCAATGAATCAAGTGTGCTCCAGACTGACCAACGGAAACCTGGAAAAGCTATTATGAGTGGCAACATCTCCAATACCAGCTAACATCACACACCTCACCAAAGAGTAGTTCGCAACATTCACATTAGAAGCAAGTTAATTGAATGTTCGACCATTTACAGTGGGACAATTTTTAAGTTCATAATTTTGCATGGCCAGCGAATGTTACTAGGGGGCTTCAAATGAAAACCTTAAAAGTGTGTAGAAATTACAATAACCATGCCATTTCCATTGCCAGTCAATATTGTTGTTAAGGATGTCAAGCGTGTGAAGCATGTGACATCACAGTGATGATGAACACAGTGACATCATAAGGACAGTTTAAAGATGGCTGCCCCACTTTTGACATGCACCAAAGAGAAACAGCGTTCTGTTATCCATTTTTTTTTTAATCAGTGAAAGGGTGTAGCCTACGGAAATTCATCAGCGAATCAGGTCCAGTATGGTGATGCATGACTGTCAGTCCAGCAAGTGCATGAGTGGAGTAGGAAGTTTCAAAATGGTGTGACTTCTATGACAGACTGCTCAGGCACGCGGTGTAGTAACCTCAGAGAAGTTTGTCTACAGGAATCCAAGCACTTTATCGGTGCTGGAAGACTTCGAAAAATGACACATTTATTCTGTACTTATTCAGAATATATTCACACATACAAAACATTTAAGGTTTTCATTTGAAGCCCCCTCATATAAATACAGAACAAGGTTCCCTGCCCCTTATTTAAGGACTGAATAGTTTGATGTGCAGTGAGGCTTATTCCTTGATTGATTAACTAACTAACTGACTGACTGACTAACTACACTAACAAACAAACTAACTAACATCCTACAGCCAATTTTCTGACTTCCGTGAGTAAGGGCCTGTTGCATAGTTTCTTTATCTGACAGAATGATGATCAAAACAGAATAGAAAATTAAACTGGGGCTACAAAAGATTGTCTTTAAATAAAAAAAATTTTAAAAAAAGGGAGATGAACTGCGCTGAAACAAATTAATCTATTTACTATTAATTTTATTTTCATTGTACCTTTTCGCGAGCCATGGGTGACCATGTCTCTCCATATATATAATCCTCTAATGTTGATTAACTTATGTGCTAAAATAATTTACAAAAAAAAAGATCAGCAGAAAAATAGTGACAACTGTCAAACATACATGGATGAACAAAAAAATGCCTGGTATACATACCTTGATTGGCCTGTGCAAGTCTGGCTCTTTGAATCGCAGCCACACCTGTCCTGCAAACACGATGGTTAGTACGGTTGCGAACCCAAACCCTTCCATTTCAATGAGAAACCAAATGTCTTTGGACATTTGAAAACAGAACACAAGTAGCATCTGTTGGACAGAGAAGTACAAGGTAATCATACAACAAACACTGTTGGACAAATAAGTACAAGGTAATCATATAACAAACTCTGTTGGACAAATAAGAACAAGGTAATCATACAACAAACACTGTTGGACAGAGAAGAACAAGGTAATCATACAACAAACACTGTTGAACAAAGAAGTACAAGGTAATCATACAACAAACTCTGCTGTAGGAATATGAAAGGCTATCATTATGTCCCATTCTAGCTATGCAGACAGTCAGGGTAATCGTACAACAAAACTTGTAAGAATTGGAAAGATTATCATTATGTCCCGTTTATTGTAGGTAATGTTTGTTGCTAAACCATGTGTATACAAACAGGTCCATTGTATGTGTAGGTAGTGTTTGTCCAAATAATTACAGATTTAAACACAGAGGCCATAAAAGATAGATTGCGTGATGTTTTTGACTGGCATATTTGGCTGCATCTTGTCAGGTGCATATTGCAGAGTTATATCATATGAAGAGAACAAATTAATACTGTGGCTGAAATATTAAACACATTGACACATATTTAAACTACCATTGCGATATCATACTCCACATTCAAACAATATCAGTGACTATGTATTTAGTATTTCAGGGAAGAGAAGAGAAGAAAGGGCAGCAGAAGAAGAAAAGACAAGCAGTCTTCATTTGCTCAACCAAACCAGTATGACGAGGGTGGGCCTAAAGGAAAAATAACTTCATCAGTAATTATGTTATGACTCCATTGCATAGGCACGCCCTCGCCTGTACAACCGGGACCTATCAGATAAGCAAAGAACTGTAACACTAAATACCTATCATGCATGTCATAAGAGGCAACTAAGGAGGTTTGGAGTGAGACTGACTACCTCAGAAAAATGTAGCTGCAAAATCTAACCAATCACAACCAAGTCTACAAAAGGCTCAGCGTAAGTTGGTTAAGGACCTATGTGCCACTGGGAGATGACATCATCAACATCATGTGCCCCGCCAGCTGGCGTAGGCGTTCATGGCACTCCACAGATCTCGGTCTTTGGTGTTCTGGATCAACTTAACTACCTTTGAATTGTGTTTTGCCAGGAAGCATTGGGAAGATAATGTGGTGGTTTCCCCTTGACTTCCACATCCACATGGTGATCTCTTACTCTGCCTTTGACAGCTATTTCCAACTGTCAGGAGAAGTGGTGCCCTGCTCAGCTCAGCTGCAGAGTTTTCCACTTATTCTTCTTCTTCTGCATTCATCCAGAGTTTTTTCGGATGTGATTGTGTTCTGGCTGTTTACAGCAGAGCTGCGTTCTTGCACCGTTAGGCCGACACATCCGACTTCTCCTGGCATTTGTTGACCGGGTTGACCTTCCTGTGGTCCACTTATTCCGGTGGATACTCGGTTCCCTGGGCTGCGTTAGCCACACCGTGGTGTGTTTCCCATCCTCTACCACTGGGAGGTGCAGTTGGGATTTTCCCTTCCTAAAGTTATGTCCACCGATCTTCGCGGCGAAGGACTAACATACGTGACCTCTTAAGCCCACTTACCCACGTTCAAAACAGCCGTGACTGATTTGACAGTAGACCGCGTTGTGCTGAGTTTTAACAAGTTGGTATGGGAGCCGGCCGTCTAGAAAGCAATGGCAAACTGCTGGATGTAAACTTGCCAAGACATCAACAACAGCAGTAAAATGCTGGTGTTGACAGTGTTGTTCTGTAAAAAGGATATGGAAACAAATTTGTCCAGTGATGGCCAAAACTCTCCAGTACTTTTAGAGGAGATGACAAGAAAGACAAAAGGCACTCCCAGCAAGCAAACTTACAATGATGAACAAGGAGGTGGCAGGAGTGAGGAACTTGTGCTGTATCATGGACATAAACATGGGCATGTGGTTGTTCTTGGCCCCAATGAAGAATAACCTGAAAGAGAAGACAGATGAAACAAGTCAACAAGAATGTTTCACAGAAAAATACTCTTCTTTTGCTTAAATAACAATACTGCTCAAAATTGTTGTTTTGAAACCCAAGGCTACTGAGTTGTCTACTCCTTGCAGCCCTGCTCCTTGCATCTCAATGCCATTCTTATTAAGTCAGCATCATTGCAGCTGTTTCAGGGATCCAGTTAGGAGCAACTGTGAGAGACTGCTGCAGCAATTAATCCCTGGCATGTGAAAGTAAAGGGCACATGAAGAGAAGATGGTGTAATAAAAGAATACTGTTCATGAAGTTTTATCATCACGCAGCAGGTTATTGGCAGACTCAAGGCCTGGCGAAAAATCTCCTGATCCCTTGCCAAAGTCTCTTGATCCCATGCCCAAAATGTCTCTTGATTCCTTGCCCAAAAAGTCTCTTGATCACTTGCCCAAAAAGACTCTTGATTCCTTGCTGAAAAGTCTCTTGATCCCTTGTCAAAACATCTCTTGATCCCTGGCCAAAAAGTATCTTGATCCCAAGCTGTCTGCAATGTCCTGCATCCTTCTTGGTGCTATCTGACCCATGCCTCTTCCCCCAGAAACCTGGCTTTCCAACACTATTCTCTCCAAGCTACTATGATTTTTAACATGGGCAAAGTTTGCAGACAATGCTGACCACGAGCTGGTTTTCTTTCATGGTCGGACCTTGGTGAATGTCTGTGAATTTTTATTATTCTTGGTCTACGATATTTTAAGAACTTTTCTTAACTGTTGCTATAACTACCACACTAACTCCTACCACTACTGCTGCTACAAATACTGTTACAGCTACTACTAGCACTACTACCATTGCCACTACTGCAATTACCACTCCTGCTACTACTGCTACTACTACTACCACTCCTGCTACCAATGCTATTATTACTGCTACTATCACTACCACAACCACTGCTACTACCACTTCTGCTGCTAACTACCACTTCTGCTGCTAACTACCACTACCACTGCTACTATCATTACTACTACTACCACTGCTACTATCACTACCACTGCTACTACTACCACTACCAGCACAACTATCACCACACCTTCTACCAGTACCACCCTCCCCACTGCTACTACCTCTATTACTGCTACCACCACAACTACTGCTACCAGTACAACTACCACTGCTACAACTACCACTGCTACTGCCACAAAGTATTGGCGAGTCTTGACTGCTGGTGCCTGATGCAGACCAGACACTGAAGACAAGGACAGATAATGATGATGATATGAGGATAATGTTACCTGGACATGGAGAGTGCTGTCCCATTCATCGTCCCACAGACTGATATGGCAATGAGAATGGGCATGACCCAATGCATCATCCCCATTGTTTGATCCGCGAACGTCTGAAATCATTTCACAATTTTAGAAAACAAGACTACAAAACTCAACTCTTAAAAAGAGACAATTAAAAAAAACCACAAAATGGGAGATCTGTTAGTAGCCTTAATATAGGACTTGTTGACGCAGTTGATAGGGGACTGCATTGATCATGTCACGAGTGCGGTCGGATGAGGGTTAAATGTCAGGGCTTGTCACCTGCTAAGTGAGGGGAAGACTGACCACCTATTCCTCCGTGCACTCAGGACTACAAGATGTGAAGGTCCTATACATCACAGAGTCATGGCAGGAACCTGCTTCAGGACAAGTTTTAACAATAAATGTAATATAATTCCAACATAAGACTGAGTCATGACACACGCCACCTTCTGATCTGTCTTATTAGGATCATGCATCACCCTCATCTATATACTAACTATATAATGATATATGACTGTACAAGCAATTAATTTGATATATACCTAGCATTATATATTACTGATAAATCAGTGATTACATGGAAGAGATAAATGTTCTGACGCAGAAGGTTGCGGTATGTACACACCGGATGATTACTAAGGGGATGTAAAATAGGAGAGCTATGTAAGTTGTGAAAAGAAAGAATTGTATTCTAAATCTTATTGTTCTCGTGGACACTCTTTGGAAATACTTGATGAACTGAAGAATTAAAGTCTTATTTCTTTTGCCATCTTGTGATGATAATCAGTCTTATATGTTTTTCAGGATTTCAAAGTTTGTTTCGTTGCTTTTTGCCTGACTATGCTAATGACATTCATTATGATTGACATCAGTTTCACTGTGAGATAATTACCACAGACTACGTCACTCTTACTACAGCTGTTCCGCATAATGAATGTTAAATGTATTCAAAACACTTTATAAGGTATTGGTCTACATTTACATCGCATTCAGAATTTATATTATTATAAACGTAAGAGACTATTTCTTCTACAGAATGTATATTATTATAAATGTAAGAGACTTTCTTCTACAGTGTATATTATTTAAAACTTAAGAGACTATTTCTTCTTCAGAATTTATATTACTATAAACGTAAGAGACTTTCTTCTATAGAATGTATATTATTATAAACATAAGAGACTATTTCTTCTACAGAATTTATATTACTATAAACGTAAGAGACTTTCTTCTATAGAATGTATATTATTATAAATGTAAGAGACTTTCTTCTACAGTGTATATTATTTAAAACTTAAGAGACTATTTCTTCTATAGAATGTATATTATTATAAACGTAAGAGTACAGAATTGGTTGGGCAGCCAATGTTTGTGTTCAGTGAAGATTCTACAGGGAGCAAGATCTTTGTTGTTGTCACTATGCTTGTTGGAACAATCATTAGTGCATGAAAGGGAAATGGCTATTTCACTGTGTTCCTTTTAATTGATTGGTTCTTCTAAAGCAGTGGTTCTCAACCTTTTTTGGCCCATGCACCCCTTCACCATATGTTCAGAATGTCATTCCCCCCTTTGTATTTCCTAACTATAACACACACACCCCCCCCCCCCCCCCCCCCCCAGTATACGTAAAAATGGGAGCTAAATTTAATAACATATACTAGAACAAGTCTAGATGTCTACATAAAACGTGATCTGTGGGTCTACTTACGTTATAAAATGAATTTCAGAAGGGCGAGAAGTACACAACTGTAAAGTATGGAGGGAAAAACAATATCAGGTAATCGGTTCTTGTATTAATGCAATCTTAAAATTATCTTAATCTCTCCCCCCCTGAAACCCTAAAATTCCCCACCGGTTGAGAACAACTGATCTAAAACTTTATGAGATTATAGAGTGTGTTGTCACGTTGTTATTTAACTCCACAAATAATTCCCTTTAATCAGTTAATTTTCTAAAGCTTTTGGAATTACATGGTTTGTTTGGAGTAGATTATCTTAATACTCAGGTTGTTATTTAACTCATAAATAATGAGAAATTACTCAAGTTATTATTTAACTTGACAAATAATTAAAATTACTCAAGTTATTATTTAACTCCACAAATAATTAGGAGGCTTTTGACTCCTTCAGAAGGGATTCAGTTCAAATATATCTTATCATCCTGTGGCAGTGGTAGCACCTTGAGTTTCCTTTACCCTCGCTTCATCCAGATGTGCTAATCTTCTACTGCCTTTATCTTCAACGTAATATACTTACATATAGCCACCGATGTGCCTAAGGGGATTACAAATACAATTCGCAATCCCACATTTGAAAAAGCACACATGCATGTGATTTGGAAACAAGACAGCCTTGCGCTAGTATTCATACAATGGTATGAGTGCTGATCATTCAGAATGCAAAGGCAAACTACTGAACGTAACTTACAAAGAAATCACAAACAGCCGAAAAATGCTTGCGGTTAACTGTGATGTTCTGTAAAGAATATGCAACTAACTGATATACTTATAAAAAATGTTCTGGGCTCATCTAAGTATATTTCTTATGGAGCATAAGAGTAACGCTAGCAAGAGGACTCATTGGTAAGGAGTTCTTTCTTATTCTTAGTATCTTGACAGCCAGGAATTTGTGTTCTAAAGGATTGTGTCCTGCTGATTAAACCAGATGCTTGATTACTTTAATAGCTGTAGAGAGGGCCTTCAATAGAAAAAAAAAAAAGGTTGAATGGTGGCGTGGAGTGTGATAGAAGGTGGATTTATGAACTTGGTGCATTTACCAGATGTTTGTTTTACTGTTGCAAGAATCCCTGTTTATTATCAATTGACTGCTTGAACAGAAAAATCTTCAATCAACCAACTATTATCATTTGTTTGTCACTCTATATTCAACTAAATTAATATACAACTATGATCGTGCAGCTGTAGCAATTTTCAAATGTCATTGACAAGATATATTACAGATGATAGTGATATAAACCTACTTTCTTTATCAAGAAACTGTACGAGTATGAACGTGAAATAACCATGTCCTAGTAGTCACTAGAACAAAGTGTCAAGTGTACACAGTATCAAGATTGGGCTGGAGGAGAAATTTATCCAGGTTCAAGATGTCAAGTGTGAGAAATATCATATCCAGGTTGAAGAGGTCAAGTACGATCTGATCGTGTTGCTGATACCAAGTCTAATACCTGTTCAAGGCGATGACAGGGATCACCAGTATGAACTTTGATAATTAAAACTGGGGAAGATCAGATGATATACGTTACAGTTCAAGTTACCTATACCACAACAACTTACACACACCACAGCGAAAACATTCTTGTTTCTATGATGATCATATCATGAGAACAGAGTGGCAGTCAACATTGTCTTTCTGTCCCACAGCACAAAATCAGATGCAAGATTAACTGAACACACTAGATGGGAGGTCTAACACACTAGATGGAGGTCTAAACACACTAGATGGGAGGTCTAAACACGAGGTCTAAACACACTAGATGGGAGGTCACAACAATTAGGTCTAAACATGCTAGATGGGAGGTCACAACAATTACATCTAAACACACAAGATGGGAGGTCACAACAAGGAGGCCTAAATCACACTATATGGAAGGTCACAACAATGAGGTCTAAACACACTAGATGGGAGATCACAATTAAGTCTAAAAACTCTAGATGGTAGGTCCCAACAATTAGGTCTAAATACTAGATGGGAGGTCACAACAATGAGGCCTAAATCACACTAGATGGGAGATCATAACAATGAGGTCTAAACACACTAGACACAGCATGGTAAACTACAATACAGTACTGTACGGCACGGTATAGTGCCGTACGGTACTGTGCGGCATGGTATGGTGCGGTTCGGCGTAGTATAGTATAGCATTATATAGTAAAGCATGTCTCCGGAGAAGACCAACCAAGTCAACAAATGCTAGCAAAAAGTCCAATCTGCCAGCCGAAAGGTGTAAATATCACAGCTCTGCTGCAAACAGACCCCTGCAGCAGGTCCTTTGCAGAACATCGCTCTTATCGATTCTTGTTCCTAGCCCAATTCTCCTACCCCATGTATTTTCAAAGTGATTCTGCAGCTTCGACCAGATGGCAAGAACATCGAGTCCAAGTGGGTGAAGCTGCATGACAGAAGTGTCATGCAGGGAACCAAGACAACTGGTGTCATCAGTTGCTAAATGCTGCAGGAGTTACTGAGAGGGGATCTGAGCACTTGCGAGCTAACAGTCTGATGTGCAATGAGGCTACTTAACTAAAACAAAGTTAGTTGCATATTCTTTACAAGGCGTAGTAGTCAACCCCAGCATTTTTTGGCTATTCGTGATTCCTGGGCAAGTTTACATTCAGTAGTTTGCCATTGCTTTCTGAACGACTTGCACCCATACCATTTCATTAAAAACCAACTCTTGGCGGTCTGCTGCCAAATCGCCCACAGCTGTGTTTCGAACGTGGGTATGCGGGATTGCGAACGTAACTACCTTCATCCACGGAGCCAGCGGCTTAAATAACTAGCTACCTAAGAAACTATCTAACTAATTAACTAACTTGCTACTAATTCATTAATTAACTAGCTAGCTAAAGAACTAAGTAACTAACTTACTAATCAATGCATTAACTAGCTAACGCATTAATTAACTAGCTAGCTAAACAACCAAGTAACTAACTAACTAAGCAATTCATTAATTCATTACCTATCTAGCTAACCAAGTAACTAAAGATGAACCAATATGACATATATGAACAGAAAGAATCAACTACGAATTATTAAGCAAACAATTAGAGGCAACGTACCACAGCAACGGCCGTAGACTGCAGCATCTGTGACGGCGTGCAGCACGGCAATATATGCTATATTGGTGACCAAGTACACACAAATTACCGTAATCATGGAGATCATGATTGCCAAGGGCAGGTTTCTGAAATGATAGTTATTACAAATATTTTCAAACTGAAACTGGAAAACAGAACTAAGTAATGGATACTCTTACAAGCCTTGAGTCATATTTGTTATATGATGGTATTCCCATGTTTATAGATGAATCAGCACTCGATGAGTTTAAAAGTTAGTTGCATATCCTTTATAGGATGTCGCAGTCAACCCCTAGGCAAGTTTACTTTCAATAGTTTCCCATTGCTTTCTGAACAACCAGCACCCCTACAATTTTATTTTAAAAAAACCAACGCAAGGCTTGCTGCGAAATCGCCCGCAACTGTGTTTCGAATTGCACCTGTAACTCCTTGGCCTTGGAGCCCTCGGTGAGAGATGTGATCAATATGCTGGCAGCCTTTACTTCCCATACAACATTTCCATTTACTTCCCATACGACATTTCCATTTACTCCCCATATGACATTTCCATTTACTCCCCATATGATATTTCCATTTACTCCCCATATGACATTTCCATTTACTCCCCATATGACATTTCCATTTACTCCCCATATGACATTTCCATTTACTCCCCATATGACATTTCCATTTACTCCCCATATGACATTTCCATTTACTCCCCATGACATTTCCATGTACTCCCCATGACATTTCCATTTACTTCCCATATGACATCTCCATTTACTTCCCATATGACATCTCCATTTACTTCCCATTTGACATTTCCTGGCACCTATTTTAGGCTGGATCAACCAATCTTACAGCCCAGGTCAAATCTGCCTTGATGGGATTTGAACACATGACCACCGGGCAAGCAGATTAGCCACTGCGCTACCTCAGTTCTCATTGTCAAATTACCCAAAACAAAATTAGATAGGTCATCGTGCAAATCAGAAAATTAAAACCCCAAAAAACGGTTAGCCACATAATCATTTTTAAAATGCTCATTAATGAGACAACAAAACATGTACTGATAAGCATGTTGTCGATGGTCACTGAACAATTAGCAGTTCAATGTCCTATCACCACATCAAAATGTTTGCAATACAAGACTCACCTATTGGGATTCACGAGCTCTTCAGTGAGGAAGTTTAAATAACTCCTGAAATCATGAGAAAGTAAAGATTTTATTTGACAGATTTTAGAACAAAAGAAAAAAGAGAGGGGAGGAGGGAAGAGACACAGAGGGGTGTGGGGGGGGGGGGGGGAGAGAGAGAGAGAGAGAGAGAGAGAGAGAGAGAGAGAGAGAGAGAGAGAGAGAGAGAGAGAGAGAGAGAGGGAGAGAGAGAGAGAGAGAGAGAGAGAGAGAGAGAGAGAGAGAGAGAGAGAGAGAGAGAGAGAGAGAGAGAGAGAGAGAGAGAGAGAGAGAGAGAGAGAGAGAGAGAGAGAGAGAGAGAGAGAGAGAGAGAGAGAGAGAGAGAGAGAGAGAGATTTTTATTTCAGATCTCATTTCCTATGTCTAATACATAATGTGAAAATCTGTAAAGTTATCTTTTACACGAGTTGTGGAAGTGAAGAGAAAACCACCACATTAATTCAATCAAGATTATTATGTTTATTGGAATTAAAGTTCTGTCCCACTGTACATCTTTTTGTCTTATTGTCCTATTAATTACATTTCCTGAGCTCCTTTTTGTTTTGTAAAGTCAGTGTGCTTTTCAATGCAAACCAAAATTTTCTCGCAAAATGTCCTTCATCCTTCTTTCCTGGGTCATCTTACTTTTCTCTTTACCTTGTTTTCTTTAAAGAACTGCCTTGAAACTGCTGTCAAATCATCTTGCTTTCCTTAAAACAAACTGTTAGCACAAACTTTTAGCATCGAACACAAACTGCTGAATACCACAGAACCATCAAAATCACAGATGAACTACTAGAAAATGCTGGACAAAACACAGAGCACAAACAACGAGAACAAACAACCTGATTCTAACAAAACAGTTCATGACAGTCAAACATGGCAACCTAAAGCAACAACAAATGTCAACAACTCTGCAGGTCACAGGGTTTGACAAGCAGGAAATAACTAGCGATGGTTAGTCAAGGTCACAGACCTTACAAGGACATGTGAAATACACTTGATTTCACGTCTGCTAATAATTGATCATATAGTTAGTGTAATTAAGTCACCTCTTGGTACATCTGGTTTAAATATTATACAAGGGAGTCTCCGTGGCGAAGTGGTCAAGCCGTTTGACTCAACCTCCGAAGGTTGTGGGTTTGAATTCCGGGCCGTGTCCTTTGGTCCACGAGTGGAATTTTTTGGAGACTCCTGCAGGTCGTCGCTAGAGCTACGGAGTTCATGCTTTGTGCGACACTTTCCACGCTGCAGAAAGAGACCGGTCATCCGGTGCATTGAAGTTGAACCTGTCGACTTTAAAAAAAAATATTATACTTCTTCTTCTGCGTTCATCTAGAGTTTTTTTTTTTCCGGACGTGATTGCGTTGTGACTGTTTACAGCAGAGCTGCGTTCTTGCGCCATTAGACCGACACATCCGACTTCTGCGGGCATTTGTTGACCGGGTTAACCTTCCCGGAAAAATATTATACAAGACAGCAAATAACCTAAGCACATTATGTGTTTCTAAGCCTAGGGTAGACATAAATATAAAACAAACTTAGTGTACTCTGCAGTTCAGCTGTGGAGCAATCTTCCACAATGAATCAGAAACACAAACAACTCCTTATAAAATCGCAAGCTATTTGAAAACTATCTCAGTGCGGACTACATTATCATCATGTGCCATGCCAATAAGCGTGGGCAGTCATGTCTGACAATCGTGCACGATCACCAGAGTCATGCATCACCTCTGTGTTCTTGTCTCCACTATGCCATGAGGTCAAGCCATCCAGATATTTACTTCTCTGCCTTCCCTTGTTCTTTTCGGCCCAATCTTGCTTCAATCATTTGTTTCTTGTAGGACTTGCCCATTAGTTTTTCTGTCTGTCCATGGTATTTGCATTTTCCTCAGAAACCACATCATCTGCCATTTCCACTGCCATTAGAGGGTTCTCAACTTGTCTGCTTATTGTCCATATTTCACACCCATATGACAGTATAGGTTCTATGTAGCACTCCAACACTCTGTGACTTACCATCCACTGTAAGCCCATAATCCAGAATAAAAAACAGAGCAATGGCACCACACCCGATGACTTACCATCCACTGTAAGCCCAGAATCCAGAATAAAAGGACAGAGCAATGGCTCCGGCACTGTAATCACTGTCCACAAAGGTCTCCTGCAAGTTTTCAGTCTCTCCTGGCATATACAACATCATGTAGATTATCATGGGCAATGAAATCACAGGTACTGACTGGCATGCATTAAAGAATTCACAGGCTCTGTATTGGCACACATAGAATTCACAGGGACAGACTGGCACGCATAAAGTTCACAGGTGTTGACTGGCACACATAGAATTCACAGGTGCTGACTGGCACGCATAAAGTTCACAGGTGCTGACTGGCACACATTGAATTCACAGGTGCTGACTGGCACACATTGAATTCACAGGTGCTGACTGGCACACATAGAATCCACAGGTGCTGACTGGCACACATAGAATCCACAGGTGCTGACCGGCACACATAGAATTCACAGGTGCTGACTGGCACACATAGAATTCACAGGTGCTGACTGGCACACATAGAATCCACAGGTGCTGACTGGCACGCATAAAGTTCACAGGTGCTGACTGGCACACATTGAATTCACAGGTGCTGACTGGCATGCATAAAGTTCACAGGTGCTGACTGGCACACATTGAATTCACAGGTGCTGACTGGCACACATTGAATTCACGGGTGCTGACTGGCACACATAGAAACCACAGGTGCTGACTGGCACGCATAAAGTTCACAGGTGCTGACTGGCACACATTGAATTCACAGGTGCTGACTGGCACACATAAATTTCACAGGTGCTGAATGGCACACATTGAATTCACAGGTGCTGACTGGCACACATTGAATTCACAGGTGCTGACTGGCACACATAGAATTCACAGGTGCTGACTGGCACACATAGAATCCACAGGTAGCTGACTGGCACACATAGAATTCACAGGTGCTGACTGGCACACATAGAATCCACAGGTGCTGACTGGCACGCATAAAGTTCACAGGTGCTGACTGGCACACATTGAATTCACAGGTGCTGACTGGCACACATAAAGTTCACAGGTGCTGACTGGCACACATAGAATTCACAGGTGCTGACTGGCACACATAGAATTCACACAAGTGCTGACTGGCACACATAGAATTCACAGGTGCTGACTGGCACACATAGAATTCACAGGTGCTGACTGGCACACATAGAATTCACATAGGTGCTGACTGGCACACATAGAATTCACAAGTGCTGACTGGCACGCATAAAGTTCACAGGTGCTGACTGGCACACATAGAATCCACAGGTGCTGACTGGCACGCATAGAATTCACAGGTGCTGACTGGCACACATAGAATTCACACAGGTGCTGACTGGCACACATTGAATTCACAGGTGCTGACTGGCACACATAGAATTCACAGGTGCTGACTGGCACACATAGAATCCACAGGTAGCTGACTGGCACACATAGAATTCACAGGTGCTGACTGGCACACATAGAATCCACAGGTGCTGACTGGCACACATAAAATTTGCAGGTGTTGACTGGCACACATAGAATTCACAACTACTGACTGGCTCTGATAGAATTCACAACTACTGACTAGCTCTCACAGAATTCACAACTACTGGTTGACATGCATAGAATTAATAGGCACTGACTGGCAGTCATAGAAGACAAGAAATTTAGAGGACATACTGGACAGAAGAAAAATGGAAAGGTGGGTTCACTCAACCTAGGGACAAACCTGTGAAAGTAAAGGTGATGTGTTTATTCACTTATGGTTTCCATGAGTGATCTTGTAACATCAACACATTCAATACCTTAACATTTGTCTTCTTCTTGTCTGTCCATGATATGTTCAACATCCTCAAATAACCAAATCTCCATTGTACTGAGTTTCATCACCATTGCACTGTCCATCATTTGCATGGCCATGGGATGGAAAGATGAGTACATTACTAGAAAGTAAGGGTGCTTTAGCACCAATCACTCATGCTAGGTGGCAAGGCACTTGATGATGGTGATGATGAATGTTTTTCATGAAACTTAAAGCTGTACTGGTTTTGGCACCTCAAGAAGTTAACTTTTTCTGGGGTAGATATGACTCCAGGCCTTGTTCAGATATGACTGAGCTACCATATGACAGGATGGCACTACATGCTTTCTGTTAGCACCACACCAAACCTGACACCCCACATTGTGCCAATGTTTTACTGTTGGGTACATTGGGGGGGGGGGGGGGGGGGGAGAAGCAGTCGCTAAATGGATGAGAGAGTACGGTGAGGAAGAAGAAGCAATAAGGTTGTTCAAGGAGGAGGAAGGTGAAGATGGAATGGATAAGGAGGAAATAGGAAGAAGGAGGCAGTAGAAGAAAGAGTAGGATAAGGAGGAGGAAGTAGAAGAACGTGTATGATAAGGATGTGGAAAGAGAAATGATAGAATGAAGAGGAGAAGGTTTAGGGAGAAGGATGGGGAAGGAAGAGGGGGAATCGTAAATAGAGGAACAAAAACTGAAGAAAGGAGAAGGGAGGGGGAAGAAGGGGAGAGGGAAAATGTAGAGGATGAACATGCAGAAGAAAGAGAAGATGAAAAATGTAGAAGATGAACCCGATATGACCTACATAAAATGACCTGTGCACCACTTCAGCACACCTGACAACGCCAGTGCAAACCTACCTTTGCCCAGGTAAACCATGCCGATGGCGATGACCAGGACCAAGGCCACCAACTTGGAGACAGTGATGACAACCTGTACACGGGTGGCCCACTTGACATTCCGTGTGTTGATTGCTATCAGCAGCCCTGTGTGATGTTGCCATCAGAGAGAAGAACATAGCATGGGTCATACAGGGAAACATTACCTCTCTCTTTCTCTCTCTCTCTGTTGACTGCTATCAGCAGCCCTGTGTGATGTTGCCATCAGAGAGAAAAACACAGCATGGGTGATAAAGGGAAATATTCTCTCTATCTCAACTGCTATCAGCAGCCCTGTCCAGTGAAGAAAGAAGAAGCAGCCCTGTCTGATGTTGCCATCAGAGAGAAGAACACAGCATAACATTCTCTCTCCCTGTGTAGTGCACTCTTGGAGCTAAGGCAGGGTAGTGAATGCTTGGAGCTAAGGCACAGTAGTGCACGCTTGAAGCTAAGGCAGGGTAGTGCATTCTTGGAGCTAAGGCACGGTAGTGCAGTCTTGGAGCATAGCAGGGTAGTGCACTGTTGGAGCTAAGGCAGGGTAGTGCATTCTTAGAGCTAAGGCATGGTGGTGCCCTCTTGGAGCTAAGGCAGGTTAGTGCACTCTTGGAGTCAATGTAGACTGGTGCACTCTTGGAGCTTAGCCAGGGTAGTGCACTCTTGAAGCCAAGGTAAACTGGTGCACTCTTGGAGCTTAGACAGCAGGGCAGTTCACTCTTGGAGCTAAGGCAGGGTAGTGCACTGTTGGAGCTAAGGCAGGGTAGTGCACTGTTGGAGCTAAGGCAGGGTAGTGCACTCTTTGAGCCAAGGTAGCGTGGTGCACTCTTGCAGCCAAGGTAGCGTGGAGCACACATGGTGCCAAGGTAAGCTAGTGCACTCTTGCAGACAAAGCAGCGTAGTGCACTATCAGAACGACTCTTTCGGGGAGAGGTGTGTGCGCCACACCCATTTTATGTTATACACCTCAGAGCAGGGTAGTTATAGGTTATGGTCTCCAATTTCACAAAGTTAAGCGGAGGATCTCTTCTCTATCTTGGGGTGGGGGAGACAATGGCTACGGTTATCGACCAGTATGGTCACTGCTAAGAAGGAAAGCAATGGCAAACTACTTTCTCTACATTTGCCTAGAAAATCATGTTTCGTCAATTCATAGAGAGCAACGAGAAAAAGAGTGCTACATAGATCCTGTACTTCTGTTTGATTGATTGATTGATTTAGGAACCGACATCACAGCATTCAGGACATTCCCATAAGCGCTCCGTCCCCATCCTCAGCAGCCAGCGAAGAGTTCCAACATTAATAGTTCCAGTAGCA
>JACEFZ010001109.1:0-26142 GCA_014155875.1 Cepaea nemoralis | reverse complement strand
TGAAGCAGGTGAATTTGGATCTTATTTTTTTAAAAAAAGGGGCTAGCCCCTTGGCCAAAAGGGCGATTCCAATGAAAAACTTAACTTCCAAAGACATCAGGGGAAGTGTTTTTTTCATTTTTTTGCGAGGGTAGGATTCCCTTTGATCCCCTTTTCCTTTTCAGATGGGTGGTAGCCATTTATTTCCTCGCTACACAACCCTTTTTTACCAAAATTTTTTGGGGTGTTAAACAATGCTTCAACAGCCCAACCACCACATTCGCCCGGGTTATGGGTAGAAAAAAATTAATGGAAATATGAACATATGCTCTCCAAGGTACCCAAGAACATCCTAAAATTGGGATACTTATCTGCCTGCCATTTTGTTTGCTTATAGGGAAGGGGCCCCATTCCAGCACTGGGTTCTCACCATTCGAAATGTTATATGGTGCACAAACCACGGGGCCCCCTTATCTCTGTATGAATCTATGTTGACTGAAAGTACAACTTTGTCTATACCCATTTCCCATATGAACATGTAACTCATTGCGTGATAGAATTATGAAATCATGTATATTTTGGGCCAAAGAAGCTCTCCAAAAATCAGGAGCTATTTACCGCCCCAAATATCTAAAGAGGAAATAAACTTTTACACTGACGCCAGGACAGGACGTTCTTCTTCTTTTCCCAAAGTGATAGACATCTCCTAACTGACTCATGGCAAGGACTGTTAAAAGTGCTACGCAAATTTCGACGGTAGATTACGGGATTGCAGTTAGGGACAAACATAAATTTCCCATTTTAAACATGCTAAAACCCATATCACCACAGACAAGACAAACAAGTAAGACTGCGCAAGCACCTCCATAGGGGAAACCAAAACGGACGAAACGACACTGACGGATCCCGGGACACCAGTTCTTGACACCGACCAATTTTACAGGACATTAAGGTAAATCCTAAACTGACTCAGACACAGACTGCAGTTGCAGACAACTGATACAAAAGGACAGGACGATCTTTTCTGACAGCCCAGGACAGACAGATTTAGTGCAACACCAAATTTATCCCTTTAAAATCTGACGTTCCCTTTTTAAGTGTTTGACCATATTCCATCCCCATAAAATATAAAGAAAAAAAATTCAAACAAAAACTTGATTTAGAAGCAAATCATATCATTCCGGGGCGTTCACAATCTCATTTCTGTTCACCAATAGTTTTGGTTTCCAAAAAAGGGCAACACTATTAGACTTTTGTGTAGACTATCGTAAACTCAGCAGCATTACACAGTTGGTTTGAAACCAATGAGCAACTGTGAAGACATCCTGACTGAACTATCTGACTCACTTATTTACTAAAATTGACATGACAAAAAACTACTGGCAGATAGCTGTACATCCTGATAGTTTTACATCTGACTGCTTTTGCCACACCGTGGGGTTTATACGAATGGTGTAAACTACCTTTCGGGTTAGTTTTAATGCACCGGCTACCTTCGTCAGAATGACAAGAATTCTTTTGACGACATTGCTCATCTTTGGTACATGGAACGACATTTGCATACACACAAAGGACATGACAGAGCACATTAAAAAGCACTACAGCAGACATTTACAGAATTTTGACATCATGGACTGACTATAAAACCTTCCAAAGTTGATATAGCCTTTCAGGAAATTTCATTTTTGGGCTATAAGATCTCAAATGGCTTTATATCAAACTGACGATAACATCATGTCCAGAATTTTGAAATTGACGTTTCCCGGGCAACCAAGAAACAGTTGCGAAGTGTGTTAGGTCTTTTAAACTATTATAGACAGTTTTTTTCCCTTTCATTTTGCTGAATTGACCAAATGTTTCACTGTTTCTACTAACAAAAAAAACCCCCCAAATGTGATTCAAAAAACAGGGGAATGTTTAAGGCCAGCATTTAAGGAAAATTTTTTCATTTTTTTCCCCAAATCACCTATTTCTGAAATTGCCAATTTGAATATTACTTTTAGATTAAGATGTGATGGGGAGCTCCGTAGCCATTGGAGGTGTGCTTCCCCAAAAACACGACCAAATTTTGTACCCAGTATACTACGTCTCCTCGAAAACTGAACCCCAAACCCCAAAAGCGAACGAATTACAGTACACCGAACTTGAGGCTCTTGCCATGGTTTTTTCGGTACGAAAACTTTCTAGATTTTTGTTAGGCAACTTTTCATAGTTGAAACAGATAAAAAACTCCGCTGACAATTTACCAAGGAAGGGGAAAGTAACAGAAAGGTGGCAAGATGGCCCCTTTTCTTCTGCAGGACTATAGTTTATGAGATTAACCATATAAAATTCACAAACTGTCTTGCAGACCTTTTGTCGAGATGTCCATACAACGAACCTAATACCCCAGTCGACACCAGGGGCACAGTGCAGGGGGTGTATAAAACTGCAACGTAGATAGTGCTCAGTACCACAACCCAAAGTGTGACAATGTGTCAGAAAACACGTGTACAGCATTGTGATGGGGAAGATTGTATTTTCCAATTTTATATAACTTATGTACATATTTGATTCTTAGGGCAAATGAATGCGTGTAAAATTGTGAGATATGGGAAAGAAGGGGAATCAGTATTATGTAAACTAATGTGTTGTATGACTGTGAGATATGAGAAAGAAGGGCAATTTATTTTGTAAATAGAAATATTATAACAACCAGACACTACAGAGAAGGTGTCACTGGAAAAAATTTACAAGATTCAGGAATTTCCCAAAGCCACTACAACGTGAGGTAATCCTGAAGGGATCCAGACCGAGTTGTCCAAGACGTTATAAAAAGGTACGAAAGATGACTGTGACAGTACAATCCGAGCAGAAGGCGGAAGAGAACGATCCAACAGCTGATAGTAGCAACTATTACTCCTTTTATAAAATTTTTCCCATCCAGAAGGGGAAACCAACGTTGTAAATGAATGACACCACAACACATGTAATAGTACAGCTGTAAAATTCCGTTTTTTTGGGCATATTAATATTAAAAGTCTATAAATGTATGAAAATTGTATTAAAATGTGATTTAAATATTTCCATTTTAGGGGAATTGTATTTGTCGATTTCATAGGATGTAATCTCGCATCGTAACTTGATTGCTTTTTTACAATGTGACTTTTTGTGCACTTTTGTCAAAGGTCAATTATGACACTAAGAAATAAATTTTCAATTGAATTTATGTCTTGTAAACGACGATAAATTATTTTCCTAAATTTTTTGTATAAAAACCCCGGGGACATTACTCTAAATTGGGTTTGGGGATATGTAACTATGTATTATAACCATTAACATGTGTGCTTGATAAATAACATGTCAATATAAAGTCGTTTAGATATGGACAGTATATTAACCCAAAAATGTTGACCTCATTAGAAAATCTAAACAGAGGTCTGATGATGGAGTCATCTCAGAGTGAGATGCCACGGCTTGACCTGATTATTTTAGTATTTTTTTTCTTGGTTGTGAAGTAGGGGCCCGTTTAGCCGATACCTACCGGACTAGGCCCGGGTCACAGCGAGGTAATGCCCATTAAAAAGATTGTACTTGACTGTTGTACTTCATAGTGCAACATAATTTTGGGGTATACATATTGGACTATTCACCTGTATATATTTTTTATAATTGTTAAAGTATAATGTTTTGACTTTGACATGTTTAAGAACACCTAGATATATATTGTACATTTAAAGGAAATCCCTTTTTATGAAAAAAGGGGGGTGGAGAGGGGTCAAAGGGCTCACATCCGAGGTTGCGACGCGTTGTCTGTACCAACGCCAGACAACATAACAACACGCAAACCCCGAGTGATGTTAAACACGACAGAGAGAACGCGGGGTCTTCGACGACGCCCGGATAAGCAGCCACGCACAGCAGTTGGGGTTCACCCGTGAACCTTGCAGGGGCCACCAGCTAACGTGAGCGTGTAGCGTGTAGGACGCCAGAACTGGGAGGACGGGCTTAGGTTGTTGAATGAAACAGGTCGCATCGGTATACGAGGCGTGTTGAATCTGCATTGAGAGCTTAGCCTGTACGACAGTGGGAGACTGTTCGAAAGCTTGAATAGTTTGACCTTGTAAGTGAGATGTTTATTGCTTGCATGTATTATTATGTATTGTAGTGATATTGTTCATGCTGTAATGATTGCCATGGATTGTCAGTGCGCGATGTTTGTGCGATAATAAATGCCGCGCGTAAATAAAGCGTGTGAATAATACTTTCGGATATTCACTTCGTGTGATTTGATAGTTTGATATTGCTTCACACTTGCCAGAAAACGAGCTACTTATCTTGCTCTACGCAAGACTCTGACAGAGCCCTGTACCTCTCTGTGCCTTTACTTATGGTTCCAGGTGTGTAAATGGAGCCCTATACCTCTCTGTGCCTATACTTATGGTTCCAGGTGTGTAAATGGAGCCCTGTACCTCTCTGTGCCTTTACTTATGGTTCCAGGTGTGTAAATGGAGCCCTATACCTCTCTGTGCCTTTACTTATGGTTCCAGGTGTGTAAATGGAGCCCTATACCTCTCTGTGCCTTTACTTATGGTTCCAGGTGTGTAAATGGAGCCCTGTACCTCTCTGTGCCGTTACTTATGGTTCCAGGTGTGTAAATGGAGCCCTGTACCTCTCTGTGCCTTTACTTATGGTTCCAGGTGTGTAAATGGAGCCCTATACCTCTCTGTGCCTTTACTTATGGTTCCAGGTGTGTAAATTGAGCCCTGTACCTCTCTGTGCCTTTACTTATGGTTCCAGGTGTGTAAATTGAGCCCTATACCTCTCTGTGCCTTTACTTATGGTTCCAGGTGTGTAAATGGAGCGCTGTACCTCTCTGTGCCTTTACTTATGGTTCCAGGTGTGTAAATGGAGCCCTATACCTCTCTGTGCCTTTACTTATGGTTCCAGGTGTGTAAATGGAGCCCTATACCTCTCTGTGCTTTACTTATGGTTCCATGTTTGTAAATGGAGCCATGTAGCTCTCTCTGCCTTTACTTATGGTTCCAGGTGTTTAAATGGAGCCCTGTACCTCTCTGTGCCTTTACTTATGGTTCCAGGTGTGTAAATGGAGCCCTGTACCTCTCTGTGTCTTTACTTATGGTTCCAGGTGTGTAAATGGAGCCCTATATCTCTCTGTGCCTTTACTTATGGTTCCAGGTGTGTAAATGGAGCCCTATACCTCTCTGTGCCTTTACTTATGGTTCCAGGTGTGTAAATGGAGCCCTGTACCTCTCTCTGCCTTTACTTATGGTTCCAGGTGTGTAAATGGAGCCCTGTACCTCTCTGTGCCTTTACTTATGGTTCCAGGTGTGTAAATGGAGCCCTATACCTCTCTGTGTCTTTACTTATGGTTCCAGGTGTGTAAATGGAGCCCTATACCTCTCTGTGCCTTTACTTATGGTTCCAGGTGTGTAAATGGAGCCCTATACCTCTCTGTGCCTTTACTTATGGTTCCAGGTGTGTAAATGGAGCCCTATACCTCTCTGTGCCTTTACTTATGGTTCCAGGTGTGTAAATGGAGCCCTATACCTCTCTGTGCCTTTACTTATGGTTCCAGGTGTGTAAATGGAGCCCTATACCTCTCTGTGCCTTTACTTATGGTTCCAGGTGGTGTACATGGAGCCCTGTACCTCTCTGTGCCTTTACTTATGGTTCCAGTGTGTAAATGGAGCCCTATACCTCTCTGTGCCTTTACTTATGGTTCCAGGTGTGTAAATGGAGCCCTATACCTCTCTGTGACTTTACTTATGGTTCCATGTTTGTAAATGGAGCCATGTAGCTCTCTCTGCCTTTACTTATGGTTCCAGGTGTTTTAAATGGAGCCTAAACCTCTCTGTGCCTTTACTTATGGTTCCAGGTGTGTAAATGGAGCCCTGTACCTCTCTGTGCCTTTACTTATGGTTCCAGGTGTGTAAATGGAGCCCTATACCTCTCTGTGCCTTTACTTATGGTTCCAGGTGTGTAAATGGAGCCCTATACCTCTCTGTGCCTTTACTTATGGTTCCAGGTGTGTAAATGGAGCCCTGTACCTCTCTGTGCCTTTACTTATGGTTCCAGGTGTGTAAATGGAGCCCTATACCTCTCTGTGCCTTTACTTATGGGTTCCAGGTGTGTAAATGGAGCCCTATACCTCTCTGTGCCTTTACTTATGGTTCCAGGTGTTTAAATGGAGCCCTATACCTCTCTGTGCCTTTACTTATGGTTCCAGGTGTGTAAATGGAGCCCTATACCTCTCTGTGCCTTTACTTATGGTTCCAGGTGTGTAATGGAGCCCTATACCTCTCTGTGCCTTTACTTATGGTTCCAGGTGTGTAATGGAGCCCTGTATACCTCTCTGCTGCCTTTACTTATGGTTCCAGGTGTGTAAATGGAGCCCTATACCTCTCTGTGCCTTTACTTATGGTTCCAGGTGTGTAAATGGAGCCCTATACCTCTCTGTGCCTTTACTTATGGTTCCAGGTGTGTAAATGGAGCCCTGTACCTCTCTGTGCCTTTACTTATGGTTCCAGGTGTGTAAATGGAGCCCTAATACCTCTCTGTGCCTTTACTTATGGTTCCAGGTGTGTAAATGGAGCCCTATACCTCTCTGTGCCTTTACTTATGGTTCCATGTTTGTAAATGGAGCCTATGTAGCTCTCTCTGCCTTTACTTGTGGTTCCAGGTGTTTAAATGGAGCCCTATACCTCTCTGTGCCTTTACTTATGGTTCCAGGTGTGTAAATGGAGCCCTATACCTCTCTGTGCCTTTACTTATGGTTCCAGGTGTGTAAATGGAGCCCTGTACCTCTCTGTGCCTTTACTTATGGTTCCAGGTGTTTAAATGGAGCCCTATACCTCTCTGTGCCTTTACTTATGGTTCCAGGTGTGTAAATGGAGCCCTATACCTCTCTGTGGCCTTTACTTATGGTTCCAGGTGTTGTAAATGGAGCCCTATACCTCTCTGTGCCTTTACTTATGGTTCCAGGTGTGTAAATGGAGCCCTATACCTCTCTGTGCCTTTACTTATGGTTCCAGGTGTGTAAATGGAGCCCTATACCTCTCTGTGCCTTTACTTATGGTTCCATGTTTGTAAATGGAGCCATGTAGCTCTCTCTGCCTTTACTTGTGGTTCCAGGTGTTTAAATGGAGCCCTATACCTCTCTGTGCCTTTACTTATGGTTCCAGGTGTGTAAATGGAGCCCTATACCTCTCTGTGCCTTTACTTATGGTTCCAGGTGTGTAAATGGAGCCCTATACCTCTCTGTGCCTTTACTTATGGTTCCAGGTGTGTAAATGGAGCCCTATACCTCTCTGTGCCTTTACTTATGGTTCCAGGTGTGTAAATGGAGCCCTATACCTCTCTGTGCCTTTACTTATGGTTCCAGGTGTGTAAATGGAGCCCTGTACCTCTCTGTGCCTTTACTTATGGTTCCAGGTGTGTAAATGGAGCCCTATACCTCTCTGTGCCTTTACTTATGGTTCCAGGTGTGTAAATGGAGCCCTATACCTCTCTGTGCCTTTACTTATGGTTCCAGGTGTGTAAATGGAGCCCTGTACCTCTCTGTGCCTTTACTTATGGTTCCAGGTGTGTAAATGGAGCCCTATACATCTCTGTGCCTTTACTTATGGTTCCAGGTGTGGTAAATGGAGCCCTGTACCTCTCTGTGCCTTTACTTATGGTTCCAGGTGTGTAAATGGAGCCCTATACCTCTCTGTGCCTTTACTTATGGTTCCAGGTGTGTAAATGGAGCCCTATACCTCTCTGTGCCTTTACTTATGGCTCCATGTTTGTAAATGGAGCCATGTAGCTCTCTCTGCCTTTACTTATGGTTCCAGGTGTTTAAATGGAGCCCTGTACCTCTCTGTGCCTTTACTTATGGTTCCAGGTGTGTAAATAGAGCCCTGTACCTCTCTGTGTCTTTACTTATGGTTCCAGGTGTGTAAATGGAGCCCTATATCTCTCTGTGCCTTTACTTATGGTTCCAGGTGTGTAAATGGAGCCCTATACCTCTCTGTGCCTTTACTTATGGTTCCAGGTGTGTAAATGGAGCCCTATACCTCTCTCTGCCTTTACTTATGGTTCCAGGTGTGTAAATGGAGCCCTAGTACCTCTCTGTGCCTTTACTTGTGGTTCCAGGTGTGTAAATGGAGCCCTATACCTCTCTGTGTCTTTACTTATGGTTCCAGGTGTGTAAATGGAGCCCTATACCTCTCTGTGCCTTTACTTATGGTTCCAGGTGTGTAAATGGAGCCCTATACCTCTCTGTGCCTTTACTTATGGTTCCAGGTGTGTAAATGGAGCCCTATACCTCTCTGTGCCTTTACTTATGGTTCCAGGTGTGTAAATGGAGCCCTATACCTCTCTGTGCCTTTACTTATGGTTCCAGGTGTGTACATGGAGCCCTGTACTCTCTGTGCCTTTACTTATGTTCCCAGGTGTGTAAATGGAGCCCTATACCTCTCTGTGCCTTTACTTATGGTTCCAGGTGTGTAAATGGAGCCCTATACCTCTCTGTGACTTTACTTATGGTTCCATGTTTGTAAATGGAGCATGTAGCTCTCTCTGCCTTTACTTATGGTTCCAGGTGTGTAAATGGAGCCCTAGGTAAGCCTCTCTGTGTCTTTACTTATGGTTCCAGGTGTGTAAATGGAGCCCTATACCTCTCTGTGCCTTTACTTATGGTTCCAGGTGTGTAAATGGAGCCCTGTACCTCCTCTGTGCCTTTACTTATGGTTCCAGGTGTGTAAATGGAGCCCTGTACCTCTCTGTGCCTTTACTTATGGTTCCAGGTGGTGTAAATGGAGCCCTAACCTCTCTGTGCCTTGACTTATGGTTCCAGGTGTGTAAATGGAGCCTATACCTCTCTGTGCCTTTACTTATGGTTCCAGGTGTGTAAATGGAGCCCTATACCTCTCTGTGCCTTTACTTATGGTTCCAGGTGTGTAAATGGAGCCCTATACCTCTCATGTGCCTTTACTTATGGTTCCAGGTGTGTAAATGGAGCCCTGTACCTCTCTGTGCCTTTACTTATGGTTCCAGGTGTGTAAATGGAGCCCTAGTACCTCTCTGTGCCTTTACTTATGGTTCCAGGTGTGTAAATGGAGCCCTAGTACCTCTCTGTGCCTTTATCTTATGGTTCCAGGTGTGTAAATGGAGCCCTATACCTCTCTGTGCCTTTACTTATGGTTCCATGTGTGTAAATGGAGCCCTGTAGCCTCTCTGTGCCTTTACTTATGGTTCCAGGTGTTGTAAATGGAGCCCTATACCTCTCTGTGCCTTTACTTATGGTTCCAGGTGTGTAAATGGAGCCCTATACCTCTCTGTGCCTTTTACTTATGGTTCCAGGTGTTTAAATGGAGCCCTATACCTCTCTGTGCCCTTTACTTATGGTTCCAGGTGTGTAAATGGAGCCCTGTACCTCTCTGTGCCTTTACTTATGGTTCCAGGTGTGTAAATGGAGCCCTATACCTCTCTGTGCCTTTACTTATGGTTCCAGGTGTGTAAATGGAGCCCTGTACCTCTCTGTGCCTTTACTTATGGTTCCAGGTGTGTAAATGGAGCCATGTAGCTCTCTGTGCCTTTACTTATGGTTCCAGGTGTGTAAATGGAGCCATGTACCTCTCTGTGCCTTTACTTATGGTTCCAGGTGTGTAAATGGAGCCCTATACCTCTCTGTGCCTTTACTTATGGTTCCAGGTGTGTAAATAGGAGCCCTGTACCTCTCTGTGCCTTTACTTATGGTTCCAGGTGTGTAAATGGAGCCCTATATCTCTCTGTGCCTTTACTTATGGTTCCCAGGTGTGTAAATGGAGCCCTATACCTCTCTGTGCCTTTACTTATGGTTCCAGTGTGTAAATGGAGCCCTGGTACCTCTCTCTGCCTTTACTTATGGTTCCAGGTGTGTAAATGGAGCCCTGTACCTCTCTGTGCCTTTACTTATGGTTCCAGGTGTGTAAATGGAGCCCTAGTACCTCTCTGTGTCTTTACTTATGGTTCCAGGTGTGTAAATGGAGCCGTATACCTCTCTGTGCCTTTACTTATGGTTCCAGGTGTGTAAATGGAGCCCTATACCTCTCTGTGCCTTTACTTATGGTTCCAGGTGTGTAAATGGGAGCCCTATACCTCTCTGTGCCTTTACTTATGGTTCCAGGTGTTAATGGAGCCCTATACCTCTCTGTGCCTTTACTTATGGTTCCAGGTGTGTAAATGGAGCCCTGTACCTCTCTGTGCCTTTACTTATGGTTCCAGGTGTGTAAATGGAGCCCTTACCTCTCTGTGCCTTTACTTATGGTTCCAGGTGTGTAAATGGAGCCCTATACCTCTCTGTGCCTTTACTTATGGTTCCATGTTTGTAAATGGAGCCATGTAGCTCTCTCTGCCTTTACTTATGGTTCCAGGTGTTTAAATGGAGCCCTATACCTCTCTGTGCCTTTACTTATGGTTCCAGGTGTGTACATGGAGCCCTGTACCTCTCTGTGCCTTTACTTATGGTTCCAGGTGTGTAAATGGAGCCCTATACCTCTCTGTGCCTTTACTTATGGTTCCAGGTGTGTAAATGGAGCCCTATACCTCTCTGTGACTTTACTTATGGTTCCATGTTTGTAAATGGAGCCATGTAGCTCTCTCTGCCTTTACTTATGGTTCCAGGTGTGTAAATGGAGCCCTGTACCTCTCTGTGTCTTTACTTATGGTTCCAGGTGTGTAAATGGAGCCCTATATCTCTCTGTGCCTTTACTTATGGTTCCAGGTGTGTAAATGGAGCCCTATACCTCTCTGTGACTTTACTTATGGTTCCATGTTTGTAAATGGAGCCATGTAGCTCTCTCTGCCTTTACTTATGGTTCCAGGTGTTTAAATGGAGCCCTATACCTCTCTGTGCCTTTACTTATGGTTCCAGGTGTGTAAATGGAGCCCTATACCTCTCTGTGCCTTTACTTATGGTTCCAGGTGTTTAAATGGAGCCCTATACCTCTCTGTGCCTTTACTTATGGTTCCAGGTGTGTAAATGGAGCCCTATACCTCTCTGTGCCTTTACTTATGGTTCCAGGTGTGTAAATGGAGCCCTATACCTCTCTGTGCCTTTACTTATGGTTCCATGTTTGTAAATGGAGCCATGTAGCTCTCTCTGCCTTTACTTGTGGTTCCAGGTGTTTAAATGGAGCCCTATACCTCTCTGTGCCTTTACTTATGGTTCCAGGTGTTTAAATGGAGCCCTATACCTCTCTGTGCCTTTACTCATGGTTCCAGGTGTGTAAATGGAGCCCTATACCTCTCTGTGCCTTTACTTATGGTTCCAGGTGTGTAAATGGAGCCCTGTACCTCTCTCTGCCTTTACTTATGGTTCCAGGTGTGTAAATGGAGCCCTGTACCTCTCTGTGCCTTTACTTATGGTTCCAGGTGTGTAAATGGAGCCCTATACCTCTCTGTGCCTTTACTTATGGTTCCAGATGTGTAAATGGAGCCCTATACCTCTCTCTGCCTTTACTTATGGTTCCAGGTGTGTAAATGGAGCCCTGTACCTTTCTGTGCCTTTACTTATGGTTCCAGATGTGTAAATGGAGCCATGTAGCTCTCTGTGCCTTTATTTATGGTTCTAGGCGTGTAAATGGAGCCATGTACCTCTACGTTTACATAAGGTTATACTTGATGTTCACAGGCTGTCTGTTTCATGACATAATGAACATTTGTTCATTAGAGGAACCCAACCTTGTTTATCCATGTGAAAACATCCTTTTGTCCATCAGCTTCCCAAACTCCTCATTCCCCCCAGTTTTACAGAATTTGATGTGAAACAAGGAGAAAACATCTATGCTGTAACAATATCTATTGCTTGTTACATGAACCATGTGATTGTGAATCCTGGACTGTTAGGAAACAAGAAAATCCCTTGTGGCATCAGAAACATGTTTTACAGAAGAATGCTGAAAATTCTAAGGACAGTCAAAATGAGTAATCTCAGTGATTTGAAAGAGGTTAAAACACGATAACTTATTACAAGCATCAGTTGCCATATTTTGGCCACATTATTATGGAAAGAGAGATTGATGAAAACAGAGAAAAATGATTCTTGGTATTCTCACGTCATGACAGAAAAAGGTGTCAGCACACGAAATGGTGCATGCTGTAGGAGATGGCAAGATGTGCAAATCATCCGCAAGCAAGCACTTGATATCATGATGATGCTAGATTTGAAGTAACATTCAATATTGTACCAAATGTTCTTGCCACACACCGGATGTACATGAAGTTCTAAAATTTGTTGTTTTTTTCTTTTCTTGAAGTATTTCTTGATTTGCATTTGATGCTTTGTTTTTGTCTGGCAGAATATCCTGCCAATGTGGCATATCAAGAGTTTAACCTACCCAGCGACTTCCCAGCTCGCCTGAGGCAGTACCTGCCCAACAACCATTACATGCCAAGCTGGACTGCAGCCGAGGGCATTGCCAGGTAAGCCGTGATGAGTGTGTTTACTAGGGTTTATCTGGGGTTTCTATGTTTCTCTGGCATTTTTGGCAGTTTGTCAAGGGTTTCTGTAGTATGGCTGATGTATTTGACAGTTTGTCAAGGGTTTATGTGGTGTGGCTGATGTATTTGACAGCATGTCAAGGGTTTCTGTAGTGTGGCTGATGTATTTTACAGTGTGTCAAGGGTTTCTGTAGTGTGGTCTGATGTATTTGACAGCGTGTCAAGGGTTTATGTGGTGTGGCTGATGTATTTGACAGTGTGTCAAGGGTTTCTGTAGTGTGGCTGATGTATTTGACAGCGTGTCAAGGGTTTCTGTAGTGTGGCTGATGTATTTGACAGTGTGTCAAGGGTTTCTGTAGTGTGGCTGATGTATTTGACAGTGTGTCAAGGGTTTCTGTAGTGTGGCTGATGTATTTGACACTGTGTCAAGGATTTATGTAGTGTGGCTGATGTATTTGACAGTGTGTCAAGGATTTCTGTAGTGTGTCTGATGTATTTGACAGTGTGTTAAGGGTTTCTGTAGTGTGTCTGATGTATTTGACAGCGTGTAAAGGGTTTCTGTAGTGTGTCTGATGTATTTGACAGTGTGTCAAGGGTTTATGTGGTGTGGCTGATGTTTTTGACAGTGTGGCTGATGTATTTGACAGTGTGGCTGATGTATTTGACAGTGTGGCTGATGTATTTGACAGTGTGTCTGATGTATTTGACAGTGTGGCTGATGTATTTGACAGTTTGTCTGATGTATTTGACAGCGTGTCAAGGGTTTATGTGGTACGGCTGATGTATTTGACAGTGTGGCTGATGTATTTGACAGTGTGTCTGATGTATTTGACAGTGTAGCTAATGTATTTGACAGTGTGTCAAGGGTTTCTGTAGTGTGTCTGATGTATTTGACAGTGTGTCAAGGGTTTATGTGGCATGGCTGATGTATTTGACAGTGTGTCAAGGGTTTATGTGGCGTGGCTGATGTATTTGACAGTGTGTCAAGGGTTTATGTGGTGTTGCTGATGTATTTGACAGCGTGTCAAGGGTTTATGTGGTGTGGCTGATGTATTTGACAGTGTGGCTGATGTATTTGACAGTGTGGCTGATGTAATTGACAGTGTGTCAAGGGTTTATGTGGTGTGGCTGATGTATTTGACAGCATGTCAAGGGTTTATGTGGTGTGGCTGATGTATTTGACAATGTTGCTGATGTATTTGACAATGTGGCTGATGTATTTGACAGTGTGTCAAGGGTTTATGTGGTGTGGCTGATGTATTTGACAATGTGGCTGATGTATTTGACAATGTGGCTGATGTATTTGACAGCATGTCAAGGGTTTATGTGGTGTGGCTGATGTATTTGACAATGTGGCTGATGTATTTGACAATGTGGCTGATGTATTTGACAGTGTGTCAAGGGTTTATGTGGTATGTCTGAAGTATTTGACAGCGTGTCAAGGGTTTATGTGGTGTGGCTGATGTATTTGACAATGTGGCTGATGTATTTGACAGTGTGTCAAGGGTTTATGTGGTGTGGCTGATGTATTTGACAGCGTGTCAAGGGTTTATGTGGTGTGGCTGATGTATTTGACAATGTGGCTGATGTATTTGACAATGTGGCTGATGTATTTGACAGTGTGTCAAGGGTTTATGTGGTATGTCTGAAGTATTTGACAGCGTGTCAAGGGTTTATGTGGTGTGGCTGATGTATTTGACAATGTGGCTGATGTATTTGACAGCATGTCAAGGGTTTATGTGGTGTGGCTGATGTATTTGACAATGTGGCTGATGTATTTGACAGTGTGTCTGATTTTTTTGACAGTGTGTCAAGGGTTTCTGTAGTGTGGCTGATGTATGTGACAGTGTGTCAAGGGTTTATGTGGTGTGGCTGATGTATTTGACAGTGTGTCAAGGGTTTATGTGGTATGTCTGATGTATTTGACAGTGTGTCAAGGGTTTATGTGGTGTGGCTGATGTATTTGACAGTGTGTCAAGGGTTTCTGTAGTGCGTCTGATGTATTTGACAGCGTGTCAAGGGTTTCTGTAGTATGGCTGATGTATTTGACAGTGTGTCAAGGTTTTATGTGGTGTGGCTGATGTATTTGACAGTGTGTCAAGGGTTTATGTAGTGTGGCTGATGTATTTGACAGTGTTGCTGATGTATTTGACAGTGTGGCTGATGTATTTGACAGTGTAGCTAATGTATTTGACAGTGTGGCTGATGTATTTGACAGTGTGGCTGATGTATTTGACAGTGTGTCAAGGGTTTATGTAGTGTGACTGATGTATTTGACAGTGTAGCTGATGTATTTGACAGTGTGGCTGATGTATTTGACAGCGTGGCTGATGTATTTGACAGCGTGGCTGATGTATTTGACAGCGTGGCTGATGTATTTGACAGTGTGGCTGATGTATTTGACAGTGTAGCTAATGTATTTGACAGTGTGTCTGATGTATTTGACAGTGTAGCTGATGTATTTTACAGTGTGTCTGATGTATTTGACAGTGTAGCTAATGTATTTGACAGTGTGGCTGATGTATTTGACAGTGTGTCTGATGTATTTGACAGTGTGGCTGATGTATTTGACAGTGTGGCTGATGTATTTGACAGTGTGATGTATTTGACAGTGTGGCTAATGTATTTGACAGTGTGTCTGATGTATTTGACAGTGTAGCTAATGTATTTGACAGTGTGTCTGATGTATTTGACAGTTTGTCAAGGGTTTCTGTAGTGTGTCTGATGTATTTGTCAGTTCACAGTTGATATGGGCATTTGGGAAGCAATAGTTTGTGTTTGGTTTTGTTGTACATGCAATTATTACAGCACCATTTTGTACATACAATCATTACACCAACACGTACATACAATCATTACACCAACATGTTTTACACACAATCAGTACACTGACATGTACATACAATCATTACACTGACATGTACATACAATCATTACACCAACATGTTGTACATACAATCATTACACTGACATGTTGTACATACAATCATTACACTGACATGTTGTACATACAATCATTACACTGACATGTTGTACATACAATCATTACACTGACATGTTGTACATACAATCATTACACTGACATGTTGTACATACAATCATTACACCAACATGTTGTACATACAATTATTACACTGACATGTTGTACATACAATCATTACACTGACATGTTGTACATACAATCATTACACTGACATGTTGTACATACAAATCATTACACTGACATGTTGTACATACAAGCATTACACTGACCATTTTGTACATACAATCATTACACTGACATGTTGTACATACAATCATTACACTGACATGTTGTACATACAATCATTACACTGACATGTTGTACATACAATCATTACACTGACATGTTGTACATACAATCATTACACTGACATTTTGTACATACAATCATTACACTGACATGTTGTACATACAATCATTACACTGACATGTTGTACATACAATCATTACACTGACATGTTGTACATACAATCATTACACTGATATGTTGTACCCATCTAATTACTCCCACATGGGTTGTACCTATCTTACTACCCCCATGTGTTTTGTACTCATCTTTCTACCCCCATATATGTTGTATATTCATCTTACTACCCCTATATGTTGTATATTCATCTTACTACCCCCATGTGTTTTGTACTCATCTTTCTACCCCCATATATGTTGTCACTAACCCAACAATCTCACTACCCCCACATGTGTTGTACCCACCCCTGACTATCACAAGTGTTGTACCCACCACCTGACTATCACAAGTGTTGTACCAACCATCTGACTATCACAAGTGTTGTACCAACCATCTGACTACCACAAGTGTTGTATCCACCATCTAACTACCACAAGTGTTGTACCAACCATCTGACTACCACAAGTGTTGTACCAACCATCTGACTACCACAAGTGTTGTACCAACCATCTGACTACCACAAGTGTTGTACCAACCATCTGACTACCACAAGTGTTGTACCAACCATCTGACTACCACAAGTGTTGTACCAACCATCTGACTACCACAAGTGTTGTACCAACCATCTGACTACCACAAGTGTTGTACCCACCATCTGACTATCACAAGTGTTGTACCCACCATCTGACTATCACAAGTGTTGTACCAACCATCTGACTACCACAAGTGTTGTACCAACCATCTGACTACCACAAGTGTTGTATCCACCATCTAACTACCACAAGTGTTGTACCAACCATCTGACTACCACAAGTGTTGTATCCACCATCTAACTACCACAAGTGTTGTACCAACCATCTGACTACCACAAGTGTTGTATCCACCATCTAACTACCACAAGTGTTGTACCAACCATCTGACTACCACAAGTGTTGTATCCACCATATAACTACCACAAGTGTTGTACCCACCATCTGACTATCACAAGTGTTGTACGCACCATATAACTACCACAAGTGTTGTACCCACCATATAACTACCACAAGTGTTGTACCCACCATCTGACTATCACAAGTGTTGTACCCACCATATAACTACCACAAGTGTTGTACGCACCATATAACTACCACAAGTGTTGTATCCACCATATAACTACCACAAGTGTTGTACCCACCATCTGACTATCACAAGTGTTGTATCCACCATATAACTACCACAAGTGTTGTATCCACCATATAACTACCACAAGTGTTGTACCCACCATCTGACTATCACAAGTGTTGTACCAACCATCTGACTACCACAAGTGTTGTACCAACCATCTGACTACCACAAGTGTTGTATCCACCATCTAACTACCACAAGTGTTGTACCAACCATCTGACTACCACAAGTGTTGTATCCACCATCTAACTACCACAAGTGTTGTACCCACCATATAACTACCACAAGTGTTGTACCAACCATCTGACTACCACAAGTGTTGTATCCACCATATAACTACCACAAGTGTTGTACCCACCATATAACTACCACAAGTGTTGTATCCACCATATAACTACCACAAGTGTTGTACCCACCATATAACTACCACAAGTGTTGTATCCACCATATAACTACCACAAGTGTTGTACCAACCATCTGACTACCACAAGTGTTGTATCCACCATCTAACTACCACAAGTGTTGTACCCACCATATAACTACCACAAGTGTTGTATCCACCATATAACTACCACAAGTGTTGTACCCACCATCTGACTATCACAAGTGTTGTACCCACCATCTGACTACCACAAGTGTTGTACCAACCATCTGACTACCACAAGTGTTGTATCCACCATCTGACTACCACAAGTGTTGTATCCACCATCTAACTACCACAAGTGTTGTACCAACCATCTGACTACCACAAGTGTTGTATCCACCATCTAACTACCACAAGTGTTGTACCAACCATCTGACTACCACAAGTGTTGTATCCACCATCTAACTACCACAAGTGTTGTACCCACACATCTAACTACCACAAGTGTTGTATCCACCATATAACTACCACAAGTGTTGTACCCACCATCTGACTATCACAAGTGTTGTACCAAACCATCTGACTACCACAAGTGTTGTATCCACCATCTGACACTACCACAAGTGTTTGTACCCACCATCTGACTACCACAAGTGTTGTATCCACCATATAACTACCACAAGTGTTGTACCAACCATCTGACTACCACAAGTGTTGTACCCACCATCTGACTACCACAAGTGTTGTATCCACCATCTGACTACCACAAGTGTTGTACCCACCATCTGACTACCACAAGTGTTGTATCCACCATATAACTACCACAAGTGTTGTACCCACCATCTGACTACCACAAGTGTTGTATCCACCATCTAACTACCACAAGTGTTGTACCCACCATATAACTACCACAAGTGTTGTATCCACCATATAACTACCACAAGTGTTGTACCCACCATCTGACTATCACAAGTGTTGTACCAACCATCTGACTATCACAAGTGTTGTACCAACCATCTGACTACCACAAGTGTTGTACCAACCATCTGACTACCACAAGTGTTGTACCCACCATCTGATTACCACAAGTGATGTACCCACCACCTGACTATCACTAGTGATGTACCCACCACCTGACTATCACTAGTGATGTACCCACTATCTGACTGCCTTCAGTGTACTACCCACCAAAACTGTCTTTATTGTGTGACTTTCAGGCAGCTGAGAGTGGTGGCACTGGTCTCCCTGCGAGAGATTCACTGTGGAGAGGAACTGTTCTCATCCTACTTCACCCTGGTCACATGATACTCCCCATAGTCACGTACGCTGGTGACCTCACACACACCTCACACCCACACACCTTACCCACACATGCACACCTCCCACACACACACCTCATACACACACCTTACCCACACACACAACTCACCCACACTCACACCCACTTCATACACACCTAACACCACACATACATACACCCACATACCTCACACCTACACACATCACACACATACCTCACACCCAAAAACACCTCACATACACACCTCCCCACACAACACACACACCACTCACACACACACACTTCACCCCCACACACACACACACAACTTGCACATATACTTCACACACACACCTCACACACGCACAGCTCACACACGAATGTCTTAGTTTGCCCTGTATCCCCCATTGTAACCTAATCCCCCAGCCAGCTCACTCCATGCCTTCCTGTCTTTATCTATAATGTTCATGAACATATGATAATGTACAAGTGTTCATGTACACATGATAATGTACAGGTGTTTATGTACTCATGTTAATGTACTCATGTTAATGTACATTGTCATTATACAGATGTTAGGTGTACAGTTTCAGCCTGCAGGTTGTGATGTTTTGCTAGCGTGGTCCAATACTCGCTGATGTGTTTCTTTAGAACTATACAGTGCTTTGAAATAACACAGCTTTTGTTGTGTATCAGTTGTGTTGTGTATCAATGTTGTTGTCTATCAATATTGTTGTGTATCAGTTTTGTTGTCTATCAATACTGTTGTGTATCAGTGTTGTTGTCTATCAATATTGTTGTGTTGTCTATCAATATTGTTGTGTATCAGTTTTGTTGTCTGTCAATAATGTTGTGTGTCAGTTTTGTTGTCTATCAGTTTTGTTGTCTATCAATATTGTTGTGTTGTCTATCAATATTGTTGTGTTGTGTATCAGTGTTGTTGTCTATCAGTATTGTTGTGTATCAGTTTTGTTGTCTATCAATATTGTTGTGTATCAGTGTTGTTGTCTATCAGTATTGTTGTGTTGTCTATCAATATTGTTGTGTATCAGTTTTGTTGTCTGTCAATATTGTTGTGTATCAGTTTTGTTGTGTTGTCTATCAATATTGTTGTGTTGTCTATCAATATTGTTGTGTATCAGTTTTGTTGTGTTGTCTATCAATATTGTTGTGTTGTCTATCAATATTGTTGTGTATCAGTTTTGTTGTCTATCAATATTGTTGTGTATCAGTTTTGTTGTCTGTCAATATTGTTGTGTATCAGTGTTGTTGTCTATCAATATTGTTGTGTTGTCTATCAATATTGTTGTGTGTCAGTTTTATTGTCTACCAATATTGTTGTGTATCAGTGTTGTTGTCTATCAATATTGTTGTGTTGTCTATCAATATTGTTGTGTATCAGTGTTGTTGTCTACCAATATTGTTGTGTGTCAGTTTTGTTGTCTACTAATATTGTTGTGTGTCAGTTTTGTTGTGTATCAATATTGTTGTGTATCAGTTTTGCTGTCTATCAATATTGTTGTGTTGTCTATCAATATTGTTGTGTGTCAGTTTTGTTGTCTACCAATATTGTTGTGTGTCAGTTTTGTTGTCTACTAATATTGTTGTGTGTCAGTTTTGTTGTGTATCAATATTGTTGTGTATCAGTTTTGTTGTCTATCAATATTGTTGTGCTGTCTATCAATATTGTTGTGTGTCAGTTTTGTTGTCTACCAATATTGTTGTGTCAGTTTTGTTGTCTACTAATATTGTTGTGTGTCAGTTTTGTTGTGTATCAATATTGTTGTGTATCCAGAGATGGAACTCATCAAGAACGATGGAAACACATGGCTGAGCCAGAACATGATCACCAGTGCTGGCCGCCATGTTGTCCTGTCTGGGCACAGGATTGCCCAGTAGTCACCCTCCCAGGCAGCCATCGCTGCAACTGTTGGGGTCTCTATATACCCTTACCTACAGTTGCTGACTTTTGACCTCTGCCTTGTCTTCGCTATTAATGTATCTATAGTTGATATTTGACCTCTGTTCTGACTTGTCATCTCTAACCTCGTATCTGTAGTTGTGGGCTTTGACCACTGCCTTGTTTCTCTACTGCTGTATCTATAGTTGATCTTTGACCTCTGTCCTGACTTGTCATCTCTATTCCTGTATCTATAGTTGATCTTTGACCTCTGTCCTGACTAGTCATCTCTATTCCTGTATCTATAGTTGATCTTTGACCTCTGTCCTGACTTGTCATCTCTATTCCTGTATCTATAGTTGATCTTTGACCTCTGTCCTGACTTGTCATCTCTATTCCTGTATCTATAGTTGATCTTTGACCTCTGTCCTGACTTGTCATCTCTATTCCTGTATCTATAGTTGATCTTTGACCTCTGTCCTGACTTGTCATCTCTATTCATGCAACTATAGTTGATCTTTTGACCTCTGCTTTGTCTTGTTTTCTCTATTCCTGTATCTATAGTTTACATTTGACGTCTGTCCTGACTTGTCATCTCTATTCCTGTATCTATAGTTGATTTTTTTACCTCTGCCCTGTCTTGATAGCTGTATCCCCGTATTTATAGTTGCTGGCCTTTGACCTCTGCTCTGGCTTGTCAACTCTAATGTCGTATATACCTATAGTTGACCTTTGACCTGGCTGGCCATATCTATAATTGACATAGAGTGTGTCTGCTGGATCATGTTCACTCACTCCATCATCATCAAGGATCAGCGGTTTGAAATTACACCAGCAGGTCCGCATGAACAAGAGTTCTTAAACATCCGGTGTGCTGATGCCGAGGTCAGGGGTTCAACCCCTATATCGGACAGTTGGACTAAAATGTTCACCTGTCGTCCTTGACTTAGGGACATAAATTATAAGTACCTCTGAAGTCAGGGTGGCTTCGCCTAATGGCGAGGGGCACTGCTAATAGGCAAAGCTAATCCACACGCAAACTTCAGTCCAGCACAACTAGAAGTGTGTGTGGTCTACGCTTGAACTCAAAGTTAGCGAGCACACAAAAACACACCAGTCATGCCTTGTGTGCCACACCTCCAGCCTCATGCCTTGTGTGCCACACCTCCCGCCCCATGCCTTGTGTGCCACACCTCATGCCTTGTGTGCCACACCTCCCGCCTCATGCCTTGTGTGCCACACCTCATGCCTTTTGTGCTACACCTCCCGCCTCATGCCTTGTGTGCCACACCTCTCCCCATGCCTTGTGTGTCACACCTCCCGCCTCATGCCTTGTGTGCCACACCTCCCGCCCCATGCCTTGTGTGCCACACCTCCCGCCTTGTGTGCCACACCTATCAGAGTTGTGGTGGCCTGGCTCAACCCTCCCGCCTCATGCCTTGTGTGTCACACCTCCCGCCTCATGCCTTGTGTGCCACACCTCCCGCCTCATGCCTTGTGTGTCACACCTATCAGAGTTGTGGTGGCCTGGCTCAACCCTCCCGCCTCATGCCTTGTGTGTCACACCTCCCGTCTCATGCCTTGTGTGCCACACCTCCCGCCTCATGCCTTGTGTGTCAAACCTATCAGAGTTGTGGTGGCCTGGCTCAACCCTCCCGCCTCATGCCTTGTGTGCCACACCTCCCGCCTCATGCCTTGTGTGTCACACCTATCAGAGTTGTGGTGGCCTGGCTCAACCCTCCCGCCTCATGCCTTGTGTGTCACACCTCCCGCCTCATGCCTTGTGTGCCACACCTCCCGCCTCATGCCTTGTGTGTCACACCTATCAGAGTTGTGGTATCCTGGCTCAACCCTCCCGCCTCATGCCTTGTGTGCCACACCTCCCGCCTCATGCCTTGTGTGCCACACCTCCCGTCTCATGCCTTGTGTGCCACACCTCCCGCCTCATGCCTTGTGTGTCACACCTCCCGCCTCATGCCTTGTGTGCCACACCTCCCGCCTCATGCCTTGTGTGCCACACCTATCAGAGTTGTGGTGGCCTGGCTCAACCCTCCCGCCTCATGCCTTGTGTGCCACACCTCCCGCCTCATGCCTTGTGTGCCACACCTCCCGCCTCATGCCTTGTGTGCCACACCTCCCGCCTCATGCCTTGTGTGCCACACCTCCCGCCTCATGCCTTGTGTGTCACACCTCCCGCCTCATGCCTTGTGTGTCACACCTATCAGAGCTGTGGTGGCCTGGCTCAACCACGCCCGCCTCATGCCTTGTGTGTCACACATCCCGCCTCATGCCTTGTGTGCCACACCTCCCGCCTCATGCCTTGTGTGTCACACCTCCCGCCTCATGCCTTGTGTGCCACACCTCCCGCCTCATGCATTGTGTGTCACACCTCATGCCTTGTGTGTCACACCTCCCGCCTCATGCCTTGTGTACCACGCCTATCAGAGTTGTGGTGGCCTGGCTCAACCACGCCCGCCTCATGCCTTGTGTGTCACACATCCCGCCTCATGCCTTGTGTGCCACACCTATCAGAGCTGTGGTGGCCTGGCTCAACCACGCCCGCCTCATGCCTTGTGTGCCACACCTCCCGCCTCATGCCTTGTGTGCCACACCTCCCGCCTCATGCCTTGTGTGCCACACCTCCCGCCTCATGCCTTGTGTGCCACACCTCCCGCCTCATGCCTTGTGTGTCACACCTCCCGCCTCATGCCTTGTGTGTCACACCTCCCGCCTCATGCCTTGTGTGCCACGCCTATCAGAGTTGTGGTGGCCTGGCTCAACCACGCCCGCCTCATGCCTTGTGTGTCACACCTCCCGCCTCATGCCTTGTGTGTCACACCTCCCGCCTCATGCCTTGTGTGCCACACCTATCAGAGCTATGGTGGCCTGGCTCAACCACGCCCGCCTCATGCCTTGTGTGCCACACCTCCCGCCTCATGCCTTGTGTGCCACACCTATCACAGCTGTGGTGGCCTGGCTCAACCCTCCCGCCTCATGCCTTGTGTGCCACACCTCCCGCCTCATGCCTTGTGTGTCACACCTCCTGCCTCATGCCTTGTGTGTCACACCTCCCGCCTCATGCCTTGTGTGCCACACCTACCGCCTCATGCCTTGTGTGTCACACCTATCAGAGCTGTGGTGACCTGGCTCAACCCTCCCGCCTCATGCCTTGTGTGCCACACCTCCCGCCTCATGCCTTGTGTGCCACACCTCCCGCCTCATGCCTTGTGTGTCACACCTCCCGCCTCATGCCTTGTGTGTCACACCTCCCGCCTCATGCCTTGTGTGCCACACCTCCCGCCTCATGCCTTGTGTGTCACACCTCCCGCCTCATGCCTTGTGTGCCACACCTCCCGCCTCATGCCTTGTGTGTCACACCTATCAGAGCTGTGGTGACCTGGCTCAACCCTCCCGCCTCATGCCTTGTGTGCCACACCTCCCGCCTCATGCCTTGTGTGCCACACTCCCCGCCTCATGCCTTGTGTGCCACACCTATCAGAGCTGTGGTGGCCTGGCTCAACCCTCCCGCCTCATGCCTTGTGTGCCACACCTCCCGCCTCATGCCTTGTGTGCCACACCTCCCGCCTCATGCCTTGTGTGTCACACCTCCCGCCTCATGCCTTGTGTGCCACACCTCCCGCCTCATGCCTTGTGTGCCACACCTCCCGCCTCATGCCTTGTGTGTCACACCTCCCGCCTCATGCCTTGTGTGCCACACCTCCCGCCTCATGCCTTGTGTGTCACACCTATCAGAGTTGTGGTGGCCTGGCTCAACCCTCCCGCCTCATGCCTTGTGTGCCACACCTCCCGCCTCATGCCTTGTGTGCCACACCTCCCGCCTCATGCCTTGTGTGCCACACCTCCCGCCTCATGCCTTGTGTGCCACACCTCCCGCCTCATGCCTTGTGTGCCACACCTATCAGAGCTGTGGTGGCCTGGCTCAATCCTCCCGCCTCTAACTTCAACAGACTGGCTGTCAGTCTCTGTGTGCATCTTATACAAATGAGTAATCTGAAAATGGCAGACTGCCTCCTGACCTGGGCTAGTGTATAGAACGGCTAGACTTATCAGACCAGGACGGAGGACGTGGAACGTGTTGAGAATCTGCCAAAAATTTAATAAAATTGGGTGGAACTGCGGTAAAGCTGTGAAAGTGTAAACAATATAAAATGACACAAAGTAGTGCAGCTTTACATAACAGAATTACGACACATACAGGACGTTGCGGCGATTAGCCTTCATCAGCAAACAAACACATTCACAAAACACAACATATAGTCAAGAAGATCTCCTGTGACTACATCAAAACGTGACGACAGGACGAGAAGAACAAAAAGATGGAAAAATGAAAGCAATGAAGAGAAAATGAAAATTGGAAAAAAATGTTCATACTTACCTCAAAATTCCGAGCTGTGTATAACACCGAATATCGCCGATGTCTTCTTTTTATACCCAACCGAGGGAGTGGGAAGTAGGATGATGACGGCGTGGTGGGTGTAACGGTTCAGTGAGCACATTGAAAGAAGGGGGACAGGAAGGTAGGACGGCAACCTGTGATAGTAGTCTGAGAATGGTATCTGAGCAATCCCAGTGGATGTACTAACAAAGCATGAGTGGGTGCCAGTGAATGGGTTGGCCCTGGTGGACGAATATTGAAGAGCAATGGAGTCTGCACCCAAGTATGATGGTGATACTAACCAAACTCACATTATCCATTTCTTTATGTTATTGTGAGGCGAGTCCTAAAGTCTGGGTGGACTGATTTGTGTGAGCGCACATACATACATCTACACCGCTCAACAGACATTCATACCATAGTGTACATGGACATGTGCAAGGTATATATGAGAAGAGAGAGAGAGGTTGGTATAGTTACTGCGATATGCCACATGGGGTATGCGGACACATGATATGGGTAGGCACAGAGAAGCAATTTTTGAAGGAGAGAGGGGGAAAGAGAGAGAGAAGCGGTTGGTATCGTTCCTGTGATGTGCCACATGGGTTATGCGGAGTAGGTCGGTCTACAAGTACGAGACTTCACTCATACTGTTCTCTATGAAATAGAGTAAGAAAAGTTTATTGTTATACCACGCATTAGTATTAATACGCGGTATAACAACCTTACTGTGGGTGTGGTGTTGTGTGGAAGGGGAGATGGGTGTGGATAAAGGATGTGTGGGTGGGTGGAGGTGTGGTTGAGTGTGCGGGTGGGAGAAGGATGTGTGTGAGGGTGGGGGATGTGTGTTTAGATGGGTGGTTGTGGTGTGTGAGTGTGGGTGCGTAGATAGGAGATGTATGTGTTCATGAGTGGGTGAGGGATGTGTGGGTGTTAGTGGTTGAGGGATAAATACGTGTGTCTAGAGATGTGTGAGGGGATGAGTGTATGGGTTGGGGATGTGTGTGTGTGGGTTGTTTGTGCGTGGATGGGATGTGTGTCTTTGTGAATGGGGGATGTGTTGGTGGGTGGGAATGTGTGTGAGGGATGTGTGTATGGATGGGGAGATTGTTTGTGGGTGGGGATGTGTATGTATATGGGTAGGGTGTGTGGTTAAGGGATTTTGGGG
>JACEFZ010001108.1:0-27267 GCA_014155875.1 Cepaea nemoralis | reverse complement strand
TTTGGGCCCGGGGGGATGTTGATCCGTCGACTAAACTAAACTAAACTAAACTAAACTAAACTTCTCATCTTCCAGGCAGTGAAGACATTGTCAACGGAAGTCAGAAGCTCATTCTGGGTCTGATATGGCACCTGATTCTTCGCTACCAAATTGGCAAGACCAAGTTCCCGCCGAAGAAGCTGATGATCGCTTGGCTGCAGGCTGTGATACCTGAGTGTAATATTGGTAACTTCACTTCTGATTGGAATAACGGCGTGGCCTTGCAGTAAGTTCACTCTTATATATTTTTCATCATCATCATCATCATCATCATCATCATCATCATCATCATCATCATCATCATCATCATCATCATCATCATCATCATCATCATCATCATCGTCATCATCATCATCATCATCATCGTCGTCGTCGTCGTCGTCGCCAACGTCATACGATCTCTTACCTATTGGGGTGTCATCCCTGTACTCCGGAGAAGTCCATAGGTGCTCAGATCCTTTCCCCACCCCAACATATGCATCAGCGTCCGACGGCTTATAGTGCCAGTCATGTGTTGGTTGATGCGGTCCCTCCTCCTCCCAGTGTGCCTGTCGTCATGCCAATTCTTACTCCCGAGTGTCTCTTATTCTAGACAAAGTCTTGCTTAGGGCAAGAATTAGGGCTCGTCACTTGACAAAGTACGATCTTAATTATCCTATCTAAACAACACAAGGCTAACCGCCGATAAGATATTTCGTGCTATTTATTCGCGCATTGCACACATCGTGAATCAATACACGCTTCGCGCAATCACAAGTTACAATATACAATGGATTACAACAGTGCAAGTAATCAATACATCAATACAATATGAGATATCAATGCACTCCAAATTACAAGTCACACAGACATGCACTCCATCTCAAGCTGTCAAACAGGCTAGCTTTCGCGACATGCAACAACTCTCAGCCGCTTTCACATGTCTGTCTCTGACGACCGTCCAGCTCAGTCTAACTGGACACAGCACACTCTCTAGTAGCGCTTGGGTTAGCACGCGTGACCCCTCACGGTTCACGCTGTGTGCTAGCTGCCTGCTTAGCATCGTTCAGCGCTTATCGCCTGTAGTGCTTATAATAGCAGTTGTGTGCATACCCCCTGATCTCCCCCTATCAGCACCGGAGAAGTCGGTCCTTAGTAAAGGCCTCCGTTTCATACCTCTGCGTCCCTCTTGCGACAGATATGCATTACTGCAAGACGTCCATCGTTTCCATCGCACTCTCAGGTTGCAATATCACTTCAGTAATCAACCTACTAAGGATAACTCTTCGGATCCCACTGATCACTTCTCCCACCTCTCTAAACGCAGATCCACGTGGGTCCCTCCTGCAGGAGCATCCAAGGCTTTAGATCTCTACATCGAGAAGACACTCTTCGACATAGAACAATTGAAATTCAAACCACTAAGGCACTCGAACCTTACAGCGGAGGAACAACAGGCGCTCACACATTTGAAACGCCGTGATGATATTGTTATCAAGCCTGCCGACAAGGGAGGAGCGATAGTGGTTTGGAGTAAGGACTTGTATATACAGGAAGGTAACAAACAACTTGGGGATGCCACTTCTTACAGACCACGGACAGAAGACGGGACGGTCATTAACAACACCGAAGTCAAGAGTGTGACGAATGCCATCATCAGACAAGGCATCTTGCATAGCTCTGCCACCTCGCTGATCATCCACGATAGTTGCTTGGGCAAACCCACCTTGTACATGCTGCCCAAGACACACAAGCTAGGGAACCCAGGTAGACCCATCGTCTCGGCCTGCTCTTGTCCTACTGAACGGATTTCAGAGTTCCTTGACAGCATATTTCAGCCGTTGGTTGCTAGCCTCCCCTCATATATCAAAGACACCAACCATGCTATCTCCATCTTCGATTCCATCAGCTTCACCACCCCTTCTCAGCACCACATCTTTACTTTAGATGTGACTTCACTCTACACATCTATTCCTCACTCTGACGGCCTTAAAGCCTTGGAATTTTTCTTAGACAAAAGACGCGGCCCCACCATAGCCACCGGACCATTGTTGCGTCTGGCAGAGTTAGTCCTTAACCTCAATTCATTTGAGTTCAATGGGGACTATTTTGACCAGATCAGCGGGGTTGCCATGGGTACTAAGATGGGTCCGAGTTATGCCTGTCTTTTCATGGGCTATCTTGAACACCAAGTATGGAGTCAATACACTGGTAGGCTCCCGGAGCTCTATAGGAGGTATATCGATGACTGTTTTGGTGTTTCAGACATGCCATTGTCTGACCTCCAGGACTTTATTGCCTTTTTCTCTAACTTTCATCCTAGCATCAGACTCACCTCCACTATTTCCTCGTCGGCTGTTAATTTTCTAGACATAACAGTTTCCTTAGGTTCTGCTGGCCTATGCACGACGGTTTACTATAAACCGACTGCCTCACATGCATTCCTGCTCTACACCTCCTCCCATCCTCCCTCTTGCAAGGATTCCATTCCTTTCTCACAACTGCTACGTCTCCGACGGCTTTGTCATGATAACAACGACTTCCGTCAAAAAGCCCACGAAATGTTGGATTTCTTCCGCCTTCGAGGCTACCCGGAGAATGTTCTGTCTACAGCTCTTCACCGCTGCCAGTCTATTAGTCGTGCCGAGGCTCTCTCTTCCAGGCCGAAACCACGCAATAGTAGACCTATTCTCTCACTTACCTACCATCCTCATAATATTGCTGCCAAGAATATACTCATGAGGCATCTACCCATCCTCAAGGCAGACTCGACCACTCGCGGTGTCTTCTCAGAAGCCCCACTTGTGGCATACAGGCGTGATCGTAACCTGAGGGATGTGCTGGTTCATAGCACTCTATCACAATCCCATCAGTCTCTTCCTGGCACAACTGCATGTCTTCGATCTCGTTGTAAAACTTGTCCATATGTCCTTCAAACCACAAGTCTCACTTTCCCTAAGACTACTTTCCACATCCGGGAGAGTTTCTCATGTACGAGTCGCAACGTCATCTATGCGATCATCTGCACACGTTGCGACATGAGGTATCTTGGAGAGACGGGTCTTCGTCTTGCGGACAGATTTAGACAACATTTATCCGATATCGACAGTGGTGCCAAGAAACCGGTACCCCTACACTTCAACAGTTCCGACCACTGTGGGGTTGCCGACATACGTGTTACGGCGATAAAATCGTGCACATCTCACGAACGCGATCGTAAGACATTGGAAAACCGTCTTATCTTCCAATTGGGTTCACTTTCCCCTCACGGCCTCAATGTCCAACACAGTTTTATTTAAATCCCCTACGCCCCTTATCCACAACCCCCCCCCCCCCTCCATCTCCGCTACCTTATAGTCAACTTCATAGCCAGTTGCAAGTCCTTCGCAGGACTTGGGAGTCACCACCAGCAGTATCTCTGCTTTCTGTGACTTCTTGGTTGGTTTGCATGGGGTCGTTTCTCATTGCGTTCTGAACTACCGTCACTTGTGCTACCTTTTGATAGCAAACGATTGCTGGCCTGCACATATATTGCCCACAGCAGCGTTTCGAACTTGGCGGAATTGCGTACTGCACCCGTTACATCGCCTCAGAGTGACACATCCATATTTTTCCATTCGCTCTCCTGGGCGCACCCCGATCCCCCTAACGCGGGTTCCCTCACCGGTTGAATTAACCAATCACCGAGTTTCTGGCTGTACTGACCTTTAGGCAGTTGACCCCTTTAACACAACATCCGTTCCATTCCAGCCATCGATAGCCGTCTAAAGCTTGGACACAGATGAGTTGATATTTAGACATTCATGTAGTGTTGATCGTGTATTAGTTTAATCGATTTTTGTTTGTTTGTTTTGTGCTGACGAAGGCTTTGGCCGCAACGTTCATTGTTTTTTGTAGTTGTCTTTGGTAAAGCTCTCAACCTACTTCTCGTTTTTCAGTGATTCATTCATTGCTTTTCAAGTTTTACCGCAGTTCACCTTATTCTCGATAACCACGCTTCATTCCCACCAACTGCTACTATATGTTTCACGTTCCGTCCTCATAGTCTGTTAAGTTTTTGTTGGTTTTTACTAGTCCATTCAGTGTGTGTTGTGTGCTTATTATTTGTGTCTACACGTCCACCGTCTGCCACGCTGCCCCATTACTGCCCTTCCCACTGGCTATTCTATCAATTTTACCGCCCATTTCCTTTGTGCATACGCTTGTACACCCGGTGACCCCATTTCATGACTAGGCCTTCACATCGGTCTCGTCTCAATATTTTCTTTACCATTTGCCGCTATGCCTTCAACCGACTCACCTCAGTTATTCCAACAGTTGAGATCATACATCATCGTCTGCTTTTCTCTTCTACCAACGGATATTAAAATCACAGCCACCGACTTGGCTCTTAACATCTACAAAAAGACTCGTATTACATGTCATTTTAACTTCCTGCAGAACTGCCTACGACTTCATCTCACCCCACGTGGGTTCACTTCTAGATTTAACCCATCGGCGGGTTCTCTTCACGACAGCTGTAGTAGACGTTTATCTGAAATTGAGCTTAAATGTGCTACCCTTCGCATGCGCTGTATTGCTGACAACCATGCGCGCCATTTGTCTGACATGAGCTCTTGTATTTCCACCCTCGATCGGCATTTTTAACATCTTACCTCAGATAATTATTTCTTGTATTGGGTGATACGATGTATCATCAATAGTACTAATCACCACTTATATAAATGTCTTTCCACGTGTCAAAGACTGAAACATAGAGGCCGGAGGTCTGCCTCAAGATAGAAGACCACCGGGAAGAGTGGTCAACCTCAAGTAGATTAGAGGTAATACAGTGCCCCGATGTAAGGGCAGGGTAGGTGATAGAATGGGGGACTATTAACTAGTTCTCTCATGAGACACGGAGACGTCGACCAGATAGTTAGCACTCTGGTCACGACAGAATCACGCCTACGTGATAGCCACGATTGCCACTCAATAGGAGACAGCTAATATAAGCGTGCTAAGTGTAACGGCACGCAACAAGCCGAAGGACGCATCAAGGTCCTTCCGCGTGCTGTGTAGCCACGCGAGTAGGAAAGTCAGACTGGGGACTGACTTCGTAGCGAGCAGATCGTTTAGTGTTGATAGGAGTTTTGTGTAGCCAAATAGATAGAGATTAGCAATAGGGTTAGGAAACTAGTGATAGGCAATTCTGTGGCTTTGTGTGTGATTTGATAGCGACTGTTTTGTAATTGTAAAGAGCCACCGGCAATAAAATGTATCATTCATTTCCTCTCACACGACTTGCAAGTTTCTTGTGTGGTGTGGGAGAAGTAATCCGATGATGCCTGAAACATCGGTTGTTGACAGGCGAGGATTAATGTGGTGTCAGAAGTGTGGCTTGGACGAAAGTTCAAGCTAATACACTCACCCACGGCTCTAGACTAAGGTTTAATTTGTGTCAGTGACTGATGACGTGTGCAGACTAGAACGAGTTGCGAGCTAAACTGTGCCTATCGTGACAAAATAATGCTTATTTGTGTTTATTAAAATATTATGTACTTAATCATGTGTTCTTCAAAGTTGTAAGTATTCATATGGTTATTTTCTCTCATTTATTTATATGTAATTATTGATTTGTTTATGGATAACTATCAAATAAGATTCATGGCGGAGCGATACACAGGCCAGCAACATTATCGATTTTTGCAAGCTAAAAATAGCGCTGCGCCTCTGACGTATTACGATTGACAAGCATTTGTTCTACGCCATTTGCATTCAGCATCTGATTGTTTACAAATCGTCAAGCTGCTGCCCGCCTGAATCTGTGCTTTATATTAACCATTATTTGTTTATTTAAATTAGTAAATGAATATATTTAGTTATTTAAACATTATTATTATATTTTTATTTATTTGAAAGCAGTTATTGAATTTTTTTTTCGTACTTTTTCTATTTGTTTACCGTCACGATGGCACTACTGCACAACACTTCCATAGATTAAACTAGGTTAGTAACGAAAGGCATAAAACGGTAGAACGAAGACAGGACATTGACAATTTAATATTAATTAAACTATATTCTGTTTGTCCGTGGGCATGTCATTGTGATTGTACTAAATTGTCGAGAAGATTATATGTCGTTTACTACTTGTTAATTGTTGCTGCTCTGTGAACCAGGGTGAACAACAGCTGATTAGAAAACTAGTGTGTATGCCGAAGTGCCAAACGAGGTGACCTGTGTTACCGGATTGGTGTTCCTGATTCTCGGGAACATTAAGTTGAGTATACTCAATATATTTGGCATGCAATGTGATTAATAGTGCATCTCTTTTTCAGCGTGTGATGCATTAGCATATGTTTGTGCTCTGTTTTTTTTTTTCAGGATAAAATTTTCCAGGTTATAAACAAAGAGTACAATTTATAGTGCTCAGATAATAAGAAACATAACATATCAAAGATAAATAAGTGATTAAAGAGCTCAGTGCGGGTCAACGCTAGCCAATTACCGAATAACATGGCGACTTTAAGTGATTTTATAAAAGCTGGTAAAGAGTTACAATACACAGGTAAAGAGCTACAACAATATGCTGATCAGAAATTTAAAGAAGCAAAAGATGCTGAGACAGCTGAACGTATACGAAAAGAAGATGCGGAGAGAGATGAACGTGCACGGGAAAGACAACACCAAAAGGAGATTAAGCAACAACAGTTAGAACATGATAAGGAAATTAAACAGAAGGAACTAGAATTAAAACAGGAGCAATTAGATCAAGAAAGAGAACTAAAGCAAAAAGAGATAGATGAAATGGCAAGAGTTAAGGAAAAACAAATACAAGTAGAATCAGAGACACAGTTAAAGATGAAAGGTATGGATGTAGACTCACACGCAGAGATCTCTGCTACTAAATTAAAAAGTCAACAAGAAGAAAATAAGTTCAACAAATACAAAAATATTATCAAACCATATTGTAAAGAAGATTCCATATCAGCCTGGACAGAAAATGTCGATTATCAGTTTAAATACCACCAAGTTCCAATAGAGATGTGGGCTATGATTTATATGAAGAACCTGAGCGGTGAGCCCCTTAAAGTGATAGAATCTATACCAACTGATCTTAGATCTAACTATCAGTACATCCATGATAGGATAATGCAACACTTTTTACTTGATGCTCCTGGCTATCAGGTTCAGTTCTCAAATTTAAAACCAAAACCTAGTGAGACTTTCATTGATTACGTCTCAAATGTGCAAAGTGTACTAGATAGGTGGCTTAAAGCAGCTAACATAGGAAAAGACTTTGACAGACTTAAAAATTTAATAGCCATGGATAAAGTCATATCCACTATACCATCTCCGTTTGCTAAATTCTTGCAGCAGTCAGACATTGAGAACATAGAACAATTTGAAAAGAAAGGCTCTGCATATTTTTCTTCAAATAGAGATATTTTTAAGACTTCAAATGACTCTGAAGTAGTTTCTTTTGTAAAGGACCAACCTAGAAACTATAAAAGTAATAGAAAACCTTTTCATAGAGTCGACAATAAAGATAGTAAAGTGTCAAAATGTATCTACTGTCAACTTTTGCATGACACTTATTCTATGTGTGATAAATCGCCAAACTATCCGGCACATCTTGAAAATGTTATTAAGAAGCAACAAAACAAAAGATCTGCTATAACAGTGTAGATGATATGATAAGGCTGTGTGTGTGGAAGGCTCGTGTCGATATAGTGGACAAGTCTCGTCTGTTCTATAAACATTCGTTTATTAGTTGAAATCATACATCTTCTAACTAATGATGGTAAACACGGACATCTTTACTGTTCTCCTAGTTGAATCCCAAGTCCCCAGTGACGTGTGTGCAACCCCTGGATACGTCTACCCATTCGTGCATACACGTTCACTAACTATGATTTCCCACTAGTTAATGAATGCGCAACATTCATTAACTCTCCACTCCTAAGCTAACTCCCTTTACTGTTATATATACTTCCCCTTCTTCAAGGAGACTTTTTCCCTGAAAAAGTCTCAATCCCAACTCTTAACCACTTTACTCTACGATTCTATACCACAGCTGCCCAACAATTCCATATATTTCCTAACTCAAATCTCACCCTCCTATTTCATCATAGCCAAATGCTAAGCAGAGACATACATACAATATCAACAATGCAAAACTCTCTACAAAATCCGTTATAAAGTTCTCCACAAAAACTCTCTACAAAACTCTATAAGCGAACTAAATTATGATTGACAAAAATTTAAGATATTTCCCTTATCTTTTTCTCACTTATTCACATTCTCGCTATTCCAAGATAGACAGAAAAGTTTAGTTAAGTTGGTTAGGTGCGCACCTAAAAAAAAATAGAAAGTAAGGAAAAAGTAAGAAGTAATCACATTTCTCTTCCCATGCATTCTCAAAACTTTATAAAAATAAAGTTTCTAAAATTTATCTTAATTTCCGTCAATAATAATTGTTGTTATCAAAAAGTTGATCCAAAACTACAACCCTTTTGTATTATTCACCTCGTCAAATTCAACCATTCCTTCAATACCTCCAAATTATTAGTATACTGTTACGTACAGTCTTCTTCTTCCAGTGTCCAGTTATTTAAATGCCAAAATTCAACCTGGCATTTCCCCCCATATTCTCCCATTAAACACTGTTCAACCCAGCTCCTATTTCAACCCACGTATTTACAATACGAACCGTCTAATGCAGTCCCTAATTCAATCCCCCATTTTAACTCTTTCTAAGCCACATGTAATTATCAATTGTTGCTGATACCCCCAGCCACTTTTAAATATACTCCTCCATTACAACATACTGAGTCACTTCGCTAATCACCACAACTTCCCCCTTAACTCAATCATGTTTCACCCTCAATTTCTATTTATAAACGTTATATACGTTAAACAACTCAACTTTAAGTCGTCTGTTTCACATTTTCTGTAAGTTCCCAAAAACAACTCTTCATTTTTCCCATAATTGAACGTCAAGCTAGGAATCATTTTAAACACACCCAGGATAACTCAATAAAAGCAAAGTTAAATTATCCTCACATTTTATAAAGAACAATTGAAGTCAAACAACAGACTAAACAATATCAACCCCCTCATTCTTTGACATCATCTTTATCCCCACACATTAATCAAATTAAACATATGTGATGAAATGAAAGACCATATATATAGATACATATTATGACTACTAATCAATTATTTTCCGTCTAAGAAAAACTCAACACTTCAACTTAAAAATCAAAATGATAATAAAGCACACATCAATAAGTCTTAACTTACTACAACATTATGTCTACTCATCCCGACAACTCTTGACTAAGTTATTTGTCAACTTCCTTCCTTAGAAATTCAGAAATACCGTGTCTAACTTCTTCTTCTATCTGCAATCTGCAGAATATTCTACCACGCTATTTATCTCTTCTCCATTTTCTTAATAGCTTCAAATTTTTTTCTATAAGTGCAATATCTACATCAATGTTGTCATCCTCCTGTGGAGAACTATCTTCTTTCATATCAGCATCTTCATCAGTTTCTGACTTTTCATCCATCTCTTGTGCCGCATCTGTATAGCCATTACTAGCAACCGCTAATCTCTTCCTTTCTAAATCCAATCTAATTTTTCTGTCTTGACGTCTTAATAAATTTTCAAACAGTGGCATATCTTCATCACTTGAAGAATTCAGTCTAAACTTCCTTTGCCTCTTAATTTCTTTTTCTTTCTGTCTATCTAACTTTCTTTTTACTGCCTGTCTTGTATTCATAAATGGAGCTTCTACTTTTTCCTTGATTGATTCTTCACTATTATAACCGTCATACGTGTTGTTTTCCTCTGTCATGACTGTTTTTGGTATTGTTTCTTCTTGTTCAGCCGTAGTAGATGCTGTTGTTACTTGTTTCCCATTCTCTATAGGTATTGGATATTCCGTTTGTCTGACAATCTGTCCATCTGACAATATTTCTTCTGAATAATAATTATTATTATTATTCTCTGCATCTTTTTCCTCATTATCCCGTCTTAAGTGCTCTACATGTGAACGTGCAACATGCCCTGTAACTTGATTCTTAATAGTATATGATACTGGACCCTTTTTTTCTAAAATATAATATCCCGGCACCCAATGAGCATCAAACTTAGAATTTTTCCTATGTTTTTTGTAATAAACTCTATCACCTATGTTGAACTCTTGTAAGTGTGCATTTTTATTGTGTATTTCTTCTGTCTTTCTCGAGCCTTAATTATATTATTTCTTAAACGTATATGTGCTTTGTGCATTTCTTGCAACCTTGTTTCCTGAAAATCTTCCCCCATATATTTTCTCCTAGGCTTTAATAAATTGTCAATTGGTAATATTGGTTCTCTCCCATGTACTAGGTAAAATGGTGAGAAACCTGTTCCTTCATTTTGGTGTGTACGGATCGCCCCTAATGCTATTCCCAAATAAAGATCCCAATCCATATCGTGTTCTTCTACATTTTTCGCTAGTATGTTGTATAATGTCCTATGTTGTCGCTCATTTTTGGCATTCGAAGATGGTCTGTAATATGAAGTCTTAATGTGTTTTATATTCAAATCTTTTAAAAATTTCTCAAACTTTCTATTTACAAATTCTTTCCCATTGTCTGTAAGTATTATTTGTGGACACCCAAACCTTGGTATAAATTCTTGTAACAGCATATTTATAACTGAATCAGCACTCTTGTCTGGAATTGGATAAACTTCCGGCCAAAGACTATATGAATCTACGATATGTAGTAGGTATACGTTTCCCGATAATGTTTTTGGATGAGGACCTGAAATATCCAAACTTACTTTCTGCATTGGAAATTGAGGAATATCGGTATCTTGTAAGGGACATTTAATTATTTTCATGTTTCTTAACCTACACTTTTCACATGCTTTAACATATTCATATACACTTTTAAATAAATTCGGCCAGTAATATTTACTGCTAATAGACTTAACTAACTTATCTCGTCCAAAATGACCATTATTATCATGATATGCCTTTAAAACTTCTCGTTCTAAATGTTTCGGAATATATTTTCTTAATCCCTCACCTTTTTCACTGATATAATATAATTGATTGTCTTCTTGTAGCTCTACAAATTTTCTTTTAAAACTATTTTCCCCTGTTTCTTTCAGTTTTCTTTTTATCTGTACTATTTTTGGATCTAATTCTTGTTCATCTTTCATATTAAATTGTGATAAACGTGGGTCTTCCGCTCTAGGTTCAGACTCTTGATCCACCGGTAAACTCTCAAAGTCTTCTCTATTTATTATGGCAGAATCTAATATATTTACTTGCCAGTTTCGATCGTCTATTTCTGGTTCTCCTTCATCTTCTGTGTTTCCTGATGACTGTGGATACGGGATTCTAGACAATAGATCGGCGCATGTATTATGTTTTCCTGAAACATATTCCACTTTAGCATTGTATCCCTGTACATTCAATGCCCACGTTTGTATTTTCCTATTTTGTATTGGTGCTTCTAATATAGACTTTAATGGCATGTGATCAGTTCTAATAATGAAATTGGCGTTATGTAAGTAGTAATTTAGTTTTTGAAGAGCGTAGTGTATAGCATAAGCTTCTTTCTCAATAATCGACCATTTCCTTTGAGACTTGCTAAGTTTAAGAGACAAGAAATAGATTGGCCTTTCATTTTTAACCCCTGGTATTCTAGATTCTTTTCCTTCATATGGTTGAACCAAACACGCTCCTATAGCATTATCCGAAGCATCTGTGTATAATATTAACTGTTTATTCAAGTCTGGATGTGTCAATAGTGGTACCACTGTTAAGCTATTTTTTAAAAACTCGAACGCTTTTTGACACTCATCATCCCACTTAAATCTAGCGTATTTGCCCGTTAAATTAGTAATTGGTTCTGCAATCTTCGAAAACCCTGGGACAAACCGCCTATAATACCCACAGGTTCCTATAAACGCACGCACTTCCTTTATGTTAGTTGGAGTAGGTAATTCTTTAATAGCCTTTATCTTGTCTTGGTCTGGTTTAATTCCTTCTCTATTTATAATATACCCCAAATATTTTGTTTCTGTTTTTAAAAACTGGCACTTACTAAGCTTCAATTTAACATCATGTATTCTTAATCTGTCAAATACTAATCTAATATGTTTTAAATGATCATCCACATCTCCTCCTGTAAATATCAGAATGTCGTCTATGTATGCTAATGCAAACTTTTGCATACCCTCTAATACCTCATTTATTAAGAGCATGTAGTGAGACGGAGCAGTTCGAACCCCGAATGGCATACGTAAGAATTCGTAAGAACCCATATGAGTACAAAAAGCACTCTTCTTTTGAGCGTCTTCCGACATCGGATACACCAGAATCCTGACCTTGCGTCTAGCGTCGTGAAAAATGTGGAGCCATTAAGCAACCCCAAAATATCATCAATCACCGGGAGTGGGTACGCTACATTCTTAGTGATTTTGTTCAACGCCCGATAGTCACAGCAGAACCTACTCGAACCATCAGGTTTGGCCACTATTACGACCGGAGATGACCATTCTGACTTTGATCTTGTTATTATCCCTGCTTTCAACATATCTTCTATTGCCTTTTCAACAACTTCCCTATTTCTTAATGGAGTTCTATATGGCTTTAAACTAATTGGTGGATGGTCTCCCGTATCTATCTCCATTGTAACTGTTTTTGTCCTACCCAATTCTAAATCACTAACTGCAAAAACGTCTTGATGTTCTTTCACCAATTTTTCTAATATTTCTCTATTCTCCGGTAGAGCTTTTAATTGTGACAACAATTCTTGTTCTCTTGTCCTTTTATCAACTGTATCTATCTGAAATGGACGTTTCTTAAATGTATGGATCAATTCATCATTTCGTCTTTTCCAGCTTCTTTTATACTTATTTCTGACATTATTTCTAATCATGGGAGTTTCTGAATAACTATTTCCCAATATGTTTTCTTTTTCTATAGTTAACATGTTATTCTCACTATACGCTACTTTAGCGATTACACAACCTCTATATAATGTAATATTTTTTCCTGTATTATTTAGGAGCATCACTGGAAAGCTGAGATGTTTATCTAGTACTATTAACCCATCGGTGACTTCTAAACCAGGTTCCTGTATTATTTCTCTCTCTAATTCCGTTATTTTAACTGTTTGTCCAACCGAAAAGTACGGATTTTTTTTCATTTTTGCCTGTATTAAATTAACCGTTTGTGGTTTCAAATTCATGGTCGTTTTGACTCTAGTGTCGACACATGCATATCCTCTTCTAAATCTATGTAAACACCTTGGAATTTTAATGTATGCAAATCAAAAAAAAGTCTCACCCCATTTTTCAATAAAAAATCTCTACCCAATATCATATTTCTATTTAAATCCTTGACCACATGGAACATATGCCTAACATTTATCCCTCCTAATTTAAAATTTATCATCGTGTGTCCAAGCACTTCTAATTTGTGTCCAGTTACCGAATGAAGATTCTCCTGAATTCTAAATATTTTACAATTTTTTAACATTCGATATAAAAATGTTTCTTTAATCACGCTAACTTGCGCTCCCGAGTCAACTAATGTTCTAACTTTATATTTCCCTATTTCTATTATACATGAGCTAGGATCAACCATATTTAGTGACAACTGTTTTATCTCAACTTGGGGAGATAACTTCTTATGTTTTTTTATTTCTAAATGTCCTATTATACTCATCATTTGGGTTTTTAATACAGTGATTCATCTTTTGGATCTTACTATCTTCCCCCCTACTGCCGATCCTGTTCAGTAAGCGGGATGCCAATTTCCCTGATTTCCTGACCTTCTAAAATTTCTCTGCACTTCTCCATAATTCCCATTTGCTGATCTACTATTTGTAGTTCTATTCTGTGTACTATTCTGAGCACCTCTATTATTTTGTGTATTCGATGGGACACGTCTGTTACCACAGAAGCGAAAAATGTGCCCACGTTGGTGGCATCCCCAACAAACCACATTTGTGTTATTTGTGTTACCCACCATGTTTCTTACAGTATTTCTCACTTGTCCTTCTCTACCTTGATTATATACGTTACTGTTTCCTTGTACCATCTGTATTTCTCCTCGTCTTCCTCTCCATCCATGTCTATACTGTCCTATTTCCATAGGTTCTTCAATTCTATCTTCCGAACTACTACCTCACTCTCGTCCTACCCTCAATCTAAACCTTCTCCTCAAGCTTTCTTCTTGTATAGCGATATCTACCGCTTGTGACAACCTTGCAGGATTCTCTCTCAATAATTTAAATTTCAGTCCATCTGACCTAATCCCATCAACAAAAATCCCCACCAACATCCGTTCCACTTCTTCAGCTCGTACATTCTGTCCCAAAAATGACTCTTCAGCTAAATTGATTAATCTATCACTGTATAGCTGTACACTTTCTGTAGTATTTTGTCTCGTTTGTCGCAACACTGAGAATGCGTGTTGTGGATCAGTAATTTCTGCGTATTTATGTGCCAGGTCGTTTTTGAATTGTTCCCAGGTTTCATCTCCTCCAGCTTCTAGTTTTCTTCTTATATGGTCAGAAACAGGACTTGTACTAGTTCTATATGCTAAATTCTTTTTATCCTCATCTGTAGCGTTCACTAGATAAGCATGTTTCTCAATAGAAATAACCCATTTCTTAAACTGGTTCGCCTGTCCATTAAATCTCTCGACATCACTGATTACATTTTGCTGTCTTAATACTGCGTCCAACTTTGATATTGCTCCACCAACTCCACTCAGTACTTGAGAAAAATCCTGGGGCTCCATCCTAAAAAATCTATAATGGAAATTACCAAGCAATATAATATACAATTATTTTCAGACAATATTATTTTAAAGTAAGTTGCAAGAAAATTCTGTTCAATTTAGTATGTTCTTAATTAACCTAAAATTAACCATTACCCAAACTTGATGAAAAAGGTTCCAATCGAGAATCTTGCTGAAAGGGACTCCAATCGACAATCCTGATGAAAAAAATTCCAATCGAGGATCTTGATGAAAGAGGACTCTAATCGACAATCTTGATGAAAAAAATTCCAATCGAGGATCTTGATGAAAGAGGACTCTAATCGACAATCTTGATGAAAAAAAATTCCAATCGAGGATCTTCATGAAAGAGGACTCTAATCGACAATCTTGATGAAAAAAAATTCCAATCGAGGATCTTGATGAAAGAGGACTCTAATCGACCAACTTGAAAGGAACAGCAAAAGAAGAGCCTCTGGATTTCTCACTTCAATCGAAGTCGGTTCCTTCTAGTCGTTTTCATGCCGCTGATTGTGCTCGTCTGGACTTGAAATTACAACGATCGAGACAGTACTGACTGATTGATTGCTTGATTGATTGATTGATTGACTGACTGATTGATTGATCGATTGATTTTAAGCGTTGGCTAAAAACTCTGGACTTTACCTTCAGACAAGCAAGGTCACCTTCACTATAGTTCAAACGATAACGGTTAACAGTTCCAGCAAAACCAGATTTCACGGCAGCATATCTGGAACATCCATACGTTTCAAAAAAAACGAGCAGGTCAACAATGGATTGATTCAAGCCTGACGATGGCCACTCTGTTTCATCACTCGGAACATTACGTGTTATGTGGCGTTCCAACAACGGTCAGTTCAAATCAACTGAAACAAATTTGACTTGAGACAAGTTAAACAGATTTCATGTCTTCACTCAGCTGAAGTGACTGTTGACGACCTTGATTCGAGAATTTCAGAAAGTAAAAATCGACCTTGATTCAACCTCTAACAGTCCAGTGAGCTGAGATCATGTTCATAAATTTTATCATTCTCGAGATTTCTCTGTTCCAATTGGAGCTGATCATTCGGGTGTATACATAATTTAGTTCCCGAGGTACAAGGTTACTTTATAAGTTGTAAGATGTATCTAGCGGTGACGACATCATTACATCATTTACAAATTTCAATGTAAAATAGCAATTCTTGACTTCTACAAAAAAAAACAGCGTATATCAGCGATCAAGGCCCTGTATATTGGTGAGTCAGGTATATCAAAATTATCAGTCTCTATACAACAAGATTAGCAAACCTTCTGACCTTGACTGAGATCCCCTTAACAACCACTGAGAAATCACAACAACTACCCCTGGGCGGGCTTTCAGTTGTTGCTTCTCTTATAATTTACTTGAGAACTTCCATAACATCCGTCTCCAGACACAGACAAAACAAATCTTCGCTTTAGTCAACAATCTTCGCGACGTCCCATGTTTGAGATCTTGAGGTCGACGGCACCAAAACAGCCTGTATAACAGTGTAGATGATATGATAAGGCTGTGTGTGTGGAAGGCTCGTGTCGATATAGTGGACAAGTCTCTTCTGTTCTATAAACATTCGTTTATTAGTTGAAATCATACATCTTCTAACTGATGATGGTAAACACGGACATCTTTACTGTTCTCCTAATTGAATCCCAAGTCCCCAGTGATGTGTGTGCAATCCCTGGATACGTCTACCCATTCGTGCATACACGTTCACTAACTATGATTTCCCACTAGTTAATGAATGCGCAGCATTCATTAACTCTCCACTCCTAAGCTAACTCCCTTTACTGTTATACTGCATACAGGCGTGCAATCAAATGCTTCTTTTGTTCCAGCTACGGCCATTATTCAAATAAGTGCCTGGGCCGCCAACGCATGAAAGCCAACAATGCTATTTTGATTGATACATCATCTGATAGTGGTAGTGAGACTGAGTGTGAAGTTGAAAATGTACTACCTTTTAAGCAATCTGAAGATGTGTGTTGTGTGAACGATGTGTTAAGCTTTGACAACTGTGACCAATGTCACCAATTTCATGCAGACGGCAAACTTACATGTGGGCATATTGTAACATCCTCCTTTGAGAATGCAAACGCAGCTGTAGCCTCCAGAGGCAATCTATTGTTTCACTCTGCAATGGTCAATGAGAAGCCATGCCGATGTCTGCTTGACAGTGGGAGCTCTATTATTGGTGTGAAAAAGGAACTTATTAATCCAAAGGATTATACTGGTGACTCTGTAAAATGCCGTACTTTTTCTGGTAACATAGAAACCTATCCTCTGGGAAGAGCACGTATAAACACCCCGTTCCTTTCTGGTACCTTTACTTGTGCAATACTAGACAACCCTTGTACAGATTTAATTCTTGGGTGTCTACCCCAGCTAAGGCACTGTACAGATGAAGAAATATCTGTCTGGGAGGAGAAGAATGGTTTCACTCCAGTGAACAGTACATATATCCTCAAACATCACAGTCCTAATAAAAGTGCTACACCCATAACACTTGAAACTGATCAAGACGTAATGGTGCTACTACCAGACAAGCATAATAAAATGGTAACTTTATGGCAAGGGCCTTTCAAGGTGATACAAAAACTTTCAGATGTTGACTATGAAATATCGATAAACGGACACTTAAAGATATTCCATGTCAACATGTTGAAACCTTACTTTTCACGACAAGAGACAGAAGTAGAGACAGACGAACACAGTGCACCCACACCTAGTTATCAGACGACAGACATACACAACGCAACTACACTAGTTAGTGAGACGGGCAAATCCGACGAGATGCATACACTTAATGAGAATACAGAATACGCACTTAGCACCACTACCGTACTGAATCAGGTAGACGACGACGGAATGGAACTACCTGTTCCTATTGTAGACAAGACTGCGACATTAGATAGCATACGGATAGAACAGGGACTAACAGACAGTCAACGACGACAATTAGTAGAATTAGTGACGAAGTATAAAGACATATTTTCTGACATTCCAGGTAGGACGGACAGAATCGAGCACTCCATTCTTCTTTCGGACTCTAAGCCTATCAAATGCAGGCCGTACTCTATCCCACTCAGCTATAGAGAGAGTCTAAATAAGGAAATTCTTAATTTAGAAGCTAGTGGGATCATCCAGAAATCTACATCTGAGTACTCCTTTCCAATCGTCCTAGTTAAGAAAAAAGACTCCACAATTCGTCTGTGTGTGGACTATCGAAAGCTCAACAACGTCACTAAGATCGACGCAGAACCAATTCCTTCCTGCGAAGATCTTATTCTTGACATGTCCACCTCCAAAATCTTTTCTAAATTAGATCTCACTAAGGGATATTGGCAGGTCCCTATGCAAACTCAATCCATTCATCTTACTGCTTTTTCAACACCTTTAGGACTGTACGAGTGGCGTTTTCTTCCTTTCGGACTTCGAAACGCTCCTGCCACTTTCGTACGCTTAACTAGAGATCTACTTCATGGAGTGACGAATACAGTGACTTATATAGATGATATATGTGTCCATACTGATGACTGGACAACACACTTACTGAAACTAAGACATGTCTTTGATAGGTTGCGACTCTTCGGTCTCACTGTCAAACCGAGCAAAGTCGAATTGGGCCTAAAAGAAATTGATTTTTGGGTCATGTCATTTCACAAGGTCAACTTAAGACTGACAATAGAATTATTACCAAAATTATAAACCTGACCATGCCCACCACAAAGAAGCAGGTCAGAAGCCTTTTGGGATTATTAATTTACTATAGCAAATTCATACCAAACTTAGCGGAAATTACAAGTGTATTTTCCAATGTTTTAAAAGCATCTGTAAAATTAGATGTCAAAGATGCATTATTAATTTCTGCATTGTCAAAATTGAAAATCCTGTTTAGTAATGTACCAATCCTTCGCTTGCCTAATCCTAGGCTCGTTTATTATCTTAGGACAGATGCCAGCAGAATCTCCATCGCTGCAGTACTAGGCCAATTTTATGATGACATCTTCCATCCGATTTGCTACGTGAGCCGTAAGATCACACCTGCTGAGTCCAGATATTCCATATCAGATTTGGAAGCCCTAAGCGTCATCTATGCGGTGAGAAAGCTCCATCGATTTCTAGCGGGTGTTCACTTCGTTGTCCAGACTGACAACTCCCCAATCACGGTCATACAAAGTGGTGTGCATCGGAATGACCGTATATACAGGTGGTCGCTAATACTACAAAACTATACTTTTAGTATAGAGCATATTAAGGGTAAGGACAACATTATGGCTGATACCCTTAGTCGACCATCTGAGGTAGAAATACCGGATATTCCACATAACAGTGTAGAGTAATAGATGTTAAATTAGTACATTAGAACATTCTAGGTGAGATATTTTACGAATACATAGACATTATGTTCTGAACCATGTACTAAGAACAGTGAACTACCATGTGTCCGTAGACTTCAACATAAGAACTGTGCCTCGAAAACAAGTATATCACCGTGTGAACTGAGACAGCTCATTATATACTAAGCTTCATATGTGTGCCGGTGAACCATCTGTATAAGCATAGAAGAACAGTGTCAGAACAGTACATAAATAACAGACACGAAAATACTTGTCTACGACACCAGCAAACTCTACAGGTGCAATACCCATAGGACACAAGTATGACTGTGCAATGTATTTAATATACCCAGGCCAATTGTGTATATATATCATGCCTATGAAAGCAATTTCGAAACATTAAGGCCACAACTAACCTGGGGTAATTGAATACCATGTATATATAAACTTATTGTGATATGTATTATAACATTTTAATATAGCGATAAATTAGAGTTAGATTAGGTCACTCTAAGATACATTTAGATTTAGGAAATATAATAGTTTTCATTTTTTTTTTGTTAGTTTAGATAGATCATTAATTCACCCACTTACTTAGCTTAAAAGTAGATTAGGATAGTAATTTAAACGTAATAACAGCTAAATATAAACTAGGATTAAATTTAGATAGTAATATTACCATTTAGTTTGTTACATTTCACTTAGGTTCATTTCACTTGAGTTCATTCCATCTTAATGAACCAGTCCATTTAACAAACGTTATCATTTAGTATTATGATTAGTTTACACCGTAATAGGATAAAAAGATTATACAAGTAAACATACATCATTTACACCTTTTAGAGTAAGAATATCAATCATATATTTTTTTCATTTAAAAACATTAGTTAGAATTTTGTTATATTTCACATTACCCATGTTAGAAAGGTACATAATTTATTACATTTCACATTACCCATTCAGAAAGGTACATAACTCATCTCACATCAATTTCATTTTAAATAATTAGATTACGTCCCTTAAATTAGATAAATATTAGGATTAATGTGGCAAAATAGATTAAAATAGGTAACACATGAAATACATATTTATAGAACTAGTATTAGGATGTCAGTATTTAGAGTATTATTACAGTAGAATATAGTGGTTAATAATACCAGGGTACAAACCATCAACCCTTTCTCTTACATGTAAATATGTAGTAAATACATGACTCGTGCAGCAATTTACGCACAATCATTGAGCTGAACTTTTTCAAACTGAGCCAAAATTGTACAGTGTCACTCCAAGGTTTTTAAATAATTGTGAGGGTAAAAGATGTGTGACAAAAGTGAGGGTAAAAGATGTGTAATAGAAGTGTGAAAGTGAGAGCGGATGTAAAATATACAAGAGAGAGTGAGATCAGTCAGCGGATTTGTTTTTCTGCCGCTCAACGCGACTTTTTATTTTGTGTCTGCGTCAAATGTTTGCTTTCGTTGTTGAAAATGTGCTATCTTGAATGTGTTGTGTGTAGTTTAGTATAGATCTTAGAGAAAGTATTTTAAGTCTCATAAGACGGAAACGTAGCCACGAATTAGTGTTATACACTTGTTTGTGGCCACATTTAACCGAATTATGGCACTTGAAAACTAACATACATACACATGATAGTTAGATACACATGTTAGAAGTTAGATTATACCATTAGTTAGATCCAAACACGCAAACAACCAGAAAAACAAACATATAAATTGCATACATATTTTGTAGATCAAAGGGAGATAACTCCGGGTCAGGGGACATAATAGACAACGAAAAACTAACTTAATAGTGAAAGATAACTTTACACGCGGAAGCGAGATAGGTAAAGCCTGTCGCACACAGCTTGTGGTTGTTTAATATTATATGGGGAACATGAAGCAATTCATGTGTTGACCCTAAGAAAGTCAACTTTGTATGGGTAGTGAGTTAATTTACTATTTGAGGGCAGGTCTTATAAGACAACGGTCCGTTTCAGACATACCTCTAATAAATATAATATTGCGATTGAGAAGAGGGCTCACGCCAACCAGACAATTTGTGGCGATTGCCAGTAGCCAAGTAAAGTCATACTACATTGTGACAATAGTCAGTAGGAGTCTATGGAGTTACCCAAAGCCAGGTTATCTACAGTCTTTGACAAAAATTAGATACACTAATTTTTTAGAAACCTCTTGCGTCACAACCAATGAGTCAAAGTTGATGACGCAACACAGGAGGGGAGGGTGTGTGTCAAAGACTGAAACATAGAGGCCGGAGGTCTGCCTCAAGATAGAAGACCACCGGGAAGAGTGGTCAACCTCAAGTAGATTAGAGGTAATACAGTGCCCCGATATAAGGGCAGGGTAGGTGATAGAATGGGGGACTATTAACTAGTTCTCTCATGAGACACGGAGACGTCGACCAGATAGTTAGCACTCTGGTCACGACAGAATCACGCCTACGTGATAGCCACGATTGCCACTCAATAGGAGACAGCTAATATAAGCGTGCTAAGTGTAACGGCACGCAACAAGCCGAAGGACGCATCAAGGTCCTTCCGCGTGCTGTGTAGCCACGCGAGTAGGAAAGTCAGACTGGGGACTGACTTCGTAGCGAGCAGATCGTTTAGTGTTGATAGGAGTTTTGTGTAGCCAAATAGATAGAGATTAGCAATAGGGTTAGGAAACTAGTGATAGGCAATTCTGTGGCTTTGTGTGTGATTTGATAGCGACTGTTTTGTAATTGTAAAGAGCCACCGGCAATAAAATGTATCATTCATTTCCTCTCACACGACTTGCAAGTTTCTTGTGTGGTGTGGGAGAAGTAATCCGATGATGCCTGAAACATCGGTTGTTGACACCACGGCTAAAAAAAACTAAGTTAACCAAACTTCGTGCCTCTATCCCTACTCCTTCCGCCTCTTCTCACCCGGCTCACCCCATCATTGTTTCCGACAATTTAGTTTTGTGCATACCCCCTGATCTCCCCCTATCAGCACCGGAGAAGTCGGTCCTTAGTAAAGGCCTCCGTTTCATACCTCTGCGTCCCTCTTGCGACAGATATGCATTACTGCAGGACGTCCATCGTTTCCATCGCACTCTCAGGTTGCAATATCACTTCAGTAATCAACCTACTAAGGATAACTCTTCGGATCCCACCGATCACTTCTCCCACCTCTCTAAACGCAGATCCACGTGGGTCCCTCCTGCAGGAGCATCCAAGGCTTTAGATCTCTACATCGAGAAGACGCTCTTCGACATAGAACAATTGAAATTCAAACCACTAAGGCACTCGAACCTTACAGCGGAGGAACAACAGGCGCTCACACATTTGAAACGCCGTGATGATATTGTTATCAAGCCTGCCGACAAAGGAGGAGCGATAGTGGTTTGGAGTAAGGACTTGTATATACAGAAAGGTAACAAACAACTTGGGGATGCCACTTCTTACAGACCACGGACAGAAGACGGGACGGTCATTAACAACACCGAAGTCAAGAGTGTGACGAATGCCATCATCAGACAAGGCCTCTTGCCTAGCTCTGCCACGTCGCTGATCATTCATGATAGTTGCTTGGGCAAACCCACCTTGTACATGCTGCCCAAGACACACAAGCTAGGGAACCCAGGTAGACCCATCGTCTCGGCCTGCTCTTGTCCTACTGAACGGATTTCAGAGTTCCTTGACAGCATATTTCAGCCGTTGGTTGCTAGCCTCCCCTCATATATCAAAGACACCAACCATGCTATCTCCATCTTCGATTCCATCAGCTTCACCACCCCTTCTCAGCACCACATTAGATGTGACTTCACTCTACACATCTATTCCTCAATCTGACGGCCTTAAAGCCTTGGAATTTTTCTTAGACAAAAGACGCGGCCCCACCATAGCCACCGGCCCATTGTTGCGTCTGGCAGAGTTAGTCCTTAACCTCAATTCATTTGAGTTCAATGGGGACTATTTTGACCAGATCAGCGGGGTTGCCATGGGTACTAAGATGGGTCCGAGTTATGCCTGTCTTTTCATGGGCTATCTTGAACACCAGGTATGGAGTCAATACACTGGTAGGCTCCCGGAGCTCTATAGGAGGTATATCGATGACTGTTTTGGTGTTTCAGACATGCCATTGTCTGACCTCCAGGACTTTATTGCCTTTTTCTCTAACTTTCATCCTAGCATCAGACTCACCTCCACTATTTCCTCGTCGGCTGTTAATTTCCTAGACATAACAGTTTCCTTAGGTTCTGCTGGCCTATGCACGACGGTTTACTATAAACCGACTGCCTCACATGCATTCCTGCTCTACAATTCCTCCCATCCTCCCTCTTGCAAGGATTCCATTCCTTTCTCACAACTGCTACGTCTCCGACGGCTTTGTCATGATAACAACACTTCCGTCAAAAAGCCCACGAAATGTTGGATTTCTTCCGCCTTCGAGGCTACCCGGAGAATGTTCTGTCTACAGCTCTTCACCGCTGCCAGTCTATTAGTCGTGCCGAGGCTCTCTCTTCCAGGCCGAAACCACGCAATAGTAGACCTATTCTCTCACTTACCTACCATCCTCATAATATTGCTGCCAAGAATATTCTCATGAGGCATCTACCCATCCTCAAGGCAGACTCGACCACTCGCGGTGTCTTCTCAGAAGCCCCACTTGTGGCATACAGGCGTGATCGTAACCTGAGGGATGTGCTGGTTCATAGCACTCTATCACAATCCCATCAGTCTCTTCCTGGCACAACTGCATGTCTTCGATCTCGTTGTAAAACTTGTCCATATGTCCTTCAAACCACAAGTCTCACTTTCCCTAAGACTACTTTCCACATCCGGGAGAGTTTCTCATGTACGAGTCGCAACGTCATCTATGCGATCATCTGCACACGTTGCGACATGAGGTATCTTGGAGAGACGGGTCTTCGTCTTGCGGACAGATTTAGACAACATTTATCCGATATCGACAGTGGTGCCAAGAAACCGGTACCCCTACACTTCAACAGTTCCGACCACTGTGGGGTTGCCGACATACGTGTTACGGCGATAAAATCGTGCACATCTCACGAACGCGATCGTAAGACATTGGAAAACCGTCTTATCTTCCAATTGGGTTCACTTTCCCCTCACGGCCTCAATGTCCAACACAGTTTTATTTAAATCCCCTACGCCCCTTATCCACAACCCCCCCCCCCCCTCCATCTCCGCTACCTTATAGTCAACTTCATAGCCAGTTGCAAGTCCTTCGCAGGACTTGGGAGTCACCACCAGCAGTATCTCTGCTTTCTGTGACTTCTTGGTTGGTTTGCATGGGGTCGTTTCTCATTGCGTTCTGAACTACCGTCACTTGTGCTACCTTTTGATAGCAAACGATTGCTGGCCTGCACATATATTGCCCACAGCAGCGTTTCGAACTTGGCGGAATTGCGTACTGCACCCGTTACATCGCCTCAGAGTGACACATCCATATTTTTCCATTCGCTCTCCTGGGCGCACCCCGATCCCCCTAACGCGGGTTCCCTCACCGGTTGAATTAACCAATCACCGAGTTTCTGGCTGTACTGACCTTTAGGCAGTTGACCCCTTTGACACAACATCCGTTCCATTCCAGCCATCGATAGCCGTCTAAAGCTTGGACACAGATGAGTTGATATTTAGACATTCATGTAGTGTTGATCGTGTATTAGTTTAATCGATTTTTGTTTGTTTGTTTTGTGCTGACGAAGGCTTTGGCCGCAACGTTCATTGTTTTTTGTAGTTGTCTTTGGTAAAGCTCTCAACCTACTTCTCGTTTTTCAGTGATTCATTCATTTATAATAGCCCAGCGCTACACTATCGAGCGCTGGCTGCCTGGCGCTAGTGAGGCCGCCGCATTATAACTGTAGGGCTTATAATATCTCGGCGTTGCATTGTCGGGCGTTGGTGCAGACAACGCGTTCTATCCTCGGGTGAGACTCTGACAAACGAGGTGAGTTCACTGGCATGAAAACCCTCCGCTCATCTGATAAGTTGATTAATACATACGAAGGATATAGTCTGTGACACATAACCCGCTTGCTGAACATCATCATCATGTTCGTTGCCGGTAGACGTAGACGGCCATAATTCGCCATCACACACGAACACCAAAATCTTGGATCATGTCTTTGTTCTTGCCTAGATTATACCACATGGGAAAGCCATTCAGTTGTTATCGCTTTACTTTCCCCTTGCTCTTTCCCCATCAAGTTTTCCAGTTGTCACAAAGTTTTCCAATTTATTTCTCCATATAACATGCTCACAATATCTCAACTCATCTACCCACTTATCTACCTACCTCTCTACTTAGCTACCGACTTATCTACCAACTTATCTCCCTATTTGCCTGCTTCCCTATCTGCCTATCTGTCTGTCGGTCGGTCGGTCGGTCGGATTGGAAGGACCGAATGTAAGACGGGCCTGCGTGCCCAATTTGTGACCCTTTGAAAATAAAGTTCGTTCGTTCGTTGGTTCGTTTGTTCGTTCAACAGTCTAGGTCATGTTTCTCTAATCAGTTTATGGATTTCAAATAATCTCGCCTGTGTACATCAAATTTTTCTATTCAATTTGCAGTTGGTTGAAATACACAAAGTATAGCCTATCATGCAAAACATGTTGTTTGATATACACGAAGAATAGCTTATCATATCAAGTCGACTGATACACATTAAAGTTAGTCTATCACATACCACGGGTCATTGATACACATGGATCTGAGCCTGTCACACATGACAAGTCAATTGATACACATGAAGTTTAAATGATCACAATTGACAAGTCGATTGACACATGTACAGTTTAAACTATCACACTTGACAAGTAGATTGACACACATACAGTTTAAATTATCACATATAGCAAGTAAATTTACATACACAAAGTTTAAACTATCAATCTTGACAAGTAGACTGACACACATAAAGTTTAAATTAACACATATAACAAGTAAATTGACACACATACAGTTTAAATTATCACACTTGACAAGTAACTTGATACACATGAAGTTTAAATTATCACACATGACAAAATTGATACACATTAAGTTTAAATTATCACACATGACATCATCATCATCATTGGCACCTTTCCGTCTTGACAGACGATAGTTTGGTACATTGTGCTTCAAAAAGGCTTAATAACTACGATCCATGGCAGTGGCGATTGTGGCTGGTTAGGCCAATTCTTGCTGCAAATGTTTGCTCACAGTAGATGCATGTGAAACCATGGTCATTTCGACCATTTTACACCATCTTACTTCTCTCACGCTCTGTGTGTGCTTTAACTGCAATCATTTTCTCCTTTGTCTTTATTCCATTTCTGATAGTTGCCCTCCATGCAACACGTTCAGAGGCGACTTGCTCCCAGTGTGCATTATCAATGCCTGTATCAATCATGTCCCGCTTACACACATCTTTGTATCATAGTAGAGGCCGACCCTGAGATCTCCTACCCGTCTGTAATTCACCAAAAAAAGATGTCCTTTGGTATTTCTATCATCATCCATCCTCCTAACATGTCCTATCCATCTATGTCTACGAAGAATGAGCATGGAATACACCGTCACACAACCTGATCTTTCCAATACTTCAGTATTTGTGATTTTGTCTTGCCACTTAATACCACGTATTCTTCGCAGACACCGCATATGAAAGCTGTTTAAACGTTTCTCTTGGCGTGAGTAAGCTGTCCAGGTTTCACTGCCATAATGAAGAGTACTAAGGACACACGCTTGGTAGACGAGAACTTTTGTTTTGGCGGTAAGCTTCCTGTTCTCCCAGACTCTTTTTGCTAACATGTTCATTGTTGTTGCTGCCTTGCCAATCCTGATGTTGATTTCCTGATCGAGGGATAATTTGCTATTTACCTCTGTTCCTAGATATGTAAAATGGTCTACTATCTCCAGTTCGGAGTCGTCAATAAAGATTGGTGGTACACCATGTGCACCTTGTGACATAATCTGTGTCTTCTTTTTGTTAATTGTTAAACCAAATTCAGAACAAGCATTGGAGAATGAAGATAGTAGATGTTGTAATTCTTCCCCAGAGTGGGTCGTAATCGCAGCATCATCCGCAAAAAGCAA
>JACEFZ010001107.1:22500-25689 GCA_014155875.1 Cepaea nemoralis | reverse complement strand
TTTTCCTATCATAAGCCTTTTTTTCCCTTTGTTGCTATCATTGTAATCATCTATCACCCCTTTAAAATTCATCTACTTTGTGCTCTTCGCCTTCTCCACTTTTTCAATACACTTCCTTCCACGGTTATCTTGTTAGATATTCTTGTCTTTTTATATGCCCAAACTATTTCATTTTCCTCAATTTTATTTGTCTTAATAACAAGTGTTCTTGAATGTCGCTTGTTTTTTTTTAATACGTTTGTCTCTTTTTAGTCCAATGAATAATTAATACACTTTAACAACATTTATATTAAAAGGCGCACGTGTGCTTTTCGACTGATTTGTTAAATGTCTCTGTGGCGATGTGGTTACGCGGCGTTCCTAAAGTTATGGGCTCGATTCATGGCTGCGACGTTGGGTTCACGATTGTAATTTTCTTGGAGGTTCCTGTGGGTCGTCGCTGGAGCTGCGGAGTTCATGCTTTGTGTCAAGCCTTACGGAAAGAGACCCGGTGCAATTAAGTTGATACGCTTGCCTTTTAAAACCAGTTTTTATAAGCATTATCTCAGCACTCTTACTTCCATTGTTCTATGTGCTCTCTCTCTCTCTCTCTCTCTCTCTCTGACTACCCTTGTTCTATATGTTTTCTATCTCTCTGACTTCCGTCGTTCTATGTGCTCTCTCTCTCTCTCTCTCTCTCTCTCTCTCTCTCTCTCTCTCTCTCTCTCTGCCTTTCGTTCTTCTGTGTGCTCTCAATGCCTCTCATTGTTATGCGTGCTCTCTCCCCAGCGCGCGCTCTCTCTCTCTCTCTCTGCCTTTCGTTCTTCTGTGTGCTCTCAATGCCTCTCATTGTTATGCGTGCTCTCTCCCCAGCGCTCTCTCTCTCGCTCTCTCTCTCTCTCTGCCTTTCGTTCTTCTGTGTGCTCTCAATGCCTCTCATTGTTATGCATGCTCTCTCCCCAGTGCTCTCTCTCTCTCTGTCTCTCTGCCTTTCGTTCTTCTGTGTGCTCTCAATGCCTCTCATTGTTATGCGTGCTCTCTCCCCAGCGCGCTCTCTCTCTCTCTCTCTGTCTGTCTCTCTGCCTTTCATTCTTCTGTGTGCTCTCAATGCCTCTCATTGTTATGCATGCTCTCTCCCCAGTGCTCTCTCTCTCTCTCTCTCTCTCTGCCTTTCATTCTTCTGTGTGCTCTCAATGCCTCTCATTGTTATGCGTGCTCTCTCCCCAGCGCACTCTCTCTCTCTCTCTGTCTGTCTCTCTGCCTTTCGTTCTTCTGTGTGCTCTCAATGCCTCTCATTGTTATGCGTGCTCTCTCCCCAGCGCTCTCTCTCTCTCTCTCTCTCTCTGTCTGTCTCTCTGCCTTTCATTCTTCTGTGTGCTCTCAATGCCTCTCATTGTTATGTGTGCTCTCTCCCCAGCGCTCTCTCTCTCTCTCTCTGCCTTTCATTCTTCTGTGTGCTCTCAATGCCTCTCATTGTTATGTGTGCTCTCTCCCCACGCTCTCTCTCTCTCTGCCTTTCGTTCTTCTGTGTGCTCTCAATGCCTCTCATTGTTATGCGTGCTCTCTCCCCAGCGCTCTCTCTCTCTCTCTGCCTTTCGTCCTTCTGTGTGCTCTCAATGCCTCTCATTGTTATGCGTGCTCTCTCCCCAGCGCTCTCTCTCTCTCTCTCTCTGCCTTTCATTCTTCTGTGTGCTCTCAATGCCTCTCATTGTTATGCGTGCTCTCTCCCCAGCGCACTCTCTCTTTCTCTCTCTCTGTCTCTCTGCCTTTCGTTCTTCTGTGTGCTCTCAATGCCTCTCATTGTTATGCGTGCTCTCTCCCCAGCGCTCTCTCTCTCTCTGTCTGTCTCTCTGCCTTTCATTCTTCTGTGTGCTCTCAATGCCTCTCATTGTTATGTGTGCTCTCTCTCCAGCGCTCTCTCTCTCTCTCTGCCTTTCATTCTTCTGTGTGCTCTCAATGCCTCTCATTGTTATGCGTGCTCTCTCCCCAGCGCTCTCTCTCTCTCTGCCTTTCGTTCTTCTGTGTGCTCTCAATGCCTCTCATTGTTATGCGTGCTCTCTCCCCAGCACTCTCTCTCTCTCTCTCTCTCTCTGCCTTTCATTCTTCTGTGTGCTCTCAATGCCTCTCATTGTTATGCGTGCTCTCTCCCCAGCGCGCTCTCTCTCTCTCTCTCTCTCTCTCTGCCTTTCATTCTTCTGTGTGCTCTCAATGCCTCTCATTGTTATGCGTGCTCTCTCCCCAGTGCTCTCTCTCTCTCTCTGCCTTTCATTCTTCTGTGTGCTCTCAATGCCTCTCATTGTTATGCGTGCTCTCTCCCCAGCACTCTCTCTCTCTCTCTCTCTCTCTCTGCCTTTCATTCTTCTGTGTGCTCTCAATGCCTCTCATTGTTATGCATGCTCTCTCCCCAGCACTCTCTCTCTCTCGCTCTCTCTCTCTGCCTTTTGCTCTTCTGTGTGCTATCAATGCCTCTCATTGTTATGCGTGCTCTCTCCCCATGCACTCTCTCTCTCTCTCTCTCTGCCTTTCGTTCTTCTGAGTGCTCTCAATGCCTCTCATTGTTATGCGTGCTCTCTCCCCAGTGCTCTCTCTCTCTGTCTGTCTCTCTGCCTTTCGTTCTTCTGAGTGCTCTCAATGCCTCTCATTGTTATGCGTGCTCTCTCCCCAGCTCTCTCTCAATCTCTCTCTGTCTCTCTCTCTCTCTCTGCCTTTCGTTCTTCTGTGTGCTCTCAATGCCTCTCATTGTTATACGTGCTCTCTCCCCAGCGCTCTCTCTCTCTTGCTCTCTCTCTCTCTCTCTCTCTGCCTTTCGTTCTTCTGTGTGCTCTCAATGCCTCTCATTGTTATGCGTGCTCTCTCCCCAGCGCTCTCTCTCTTGCTCTCTCTCTCTCTCTCTCTCTCTGCCTTTCGTTCTTCTGAGTGCTCTCAATGCCTCTCATTGTTATGTGTGCTCTCTCCCCAGTGCTCTCTCTCTCTCTCTCTGCCTTTCGTTCTTCTGAGTGCATCTCAATGCCTCTCATTGTTAGCGTGCTCTCATCCCCAGTGCTCTCTCTCTCTCTCTCTGCCTTTCGTTCTTCTGAGTGCTCTCAATGCCTCTCATTGTTTATGCGTGCTCTCTCCCCAGTGCTCTCTCTCTCTCTCTGCTCTCTGCCTTTCGTTCTTCTGATGCTCTCAATGCCTCTCATTGTTATGCGTGCTCTCTCTCTCCATTGC
>JACEFZ010001107.1:12500-17500 GCA_014155875.1 Cepaea nemoralis | reverse complement strand
ATTTCACTTTCGTTGTTTTGTCTGCTCTCTCTCACTATCTCACTTTCGTTGTTTTGTCTGCTCTCTCTCACTATCTCACTTTCGTTGTTTTGTCTGCTCTCTCTATCTCACTTTCGTTGTTTTGTCTGCTCTCTCTATCTCACTTTCGTTGTTTTGTCTGCTCTCTCTCACTATCTCACTTTCGTTGTTTTGTCTGCTCTCTCTATCTCACTTTCGTTGTTTTGTCTGCTCTCTCTCTCTCTCTCTCTCTCTCTCTCTCTCTCTCTCTCTCTCTCTCTCTCTCTCTCTATCTCACTTTCGTTGTTTTGTCTGCTCTCTCTCACTATCTCACTTTCGTTGTTTTGTCTGCTCTCTCTCACTATCTCACTTTCGTTGTTTTGTCTGCTCTCTCTCTCTCTCTCTCTCTCTCTCTATCTCACTTTCGTTGTTTTGTCTGCTCTCTCTCTCTCTCTCTCTCTCTCTCTCTCTCTCTCTATCTCACTTTCGTTGTTTTGTCTGCTCTCTCTCTCTATCTCACTTTCGTTGTTTTGTCTGCTCTCTCTCTCTATCTCACTTTCGTTGTTTTGTCTGCTCTCTCTTTCTCTCACTTTCGTTGTTCTGTCTGCTCTCTCTATCTCACTTTCGTTGTTTTGTCTGCTCTCTCTTTCTCTCACTTTCGTTGTTCTGTCTGCTCTCTCTATCTCACTTTCGTTGTTTTGTCTGCTCTCTCTCTCTATCTCACTTTCGTTGTTTTGTCTGCTCTCTCTTTCTCTCACTTTCGTTGTTCTGTCTGCTCTCTCTATCTCACTTTCGTTGTTTTGTCTGCTCTCTCTCACTATCTCACTTTCGTTGTTTTGTCTACTCTCTCTCTCTATCTCACTTTCGTTGTTTTGTCTGCTCTCTCTTTCTCTCACTTTCGTTGTTTTGTCTGCTCTCTCTCACTATCTCACTTTCGTTGTTTTGTCTGCTCTCTCTCACTATCTCACTTTCGTTGTTTTGTCTGCTCTCTCTTTCTCTCACGTTCGTTGTTTTGTCTGCTCTCTCTCACTATCTCACTTTCGTTGTTTTGTCTGCTCTCTCTCTCTCTCTCTCTCTCTCTCTCTCTCTCTCTCTCTCTCTCTCTCTCTATCTCACTTTCGTTGTTTTGTCTGCTCTCTCTTTCTCTCACTTTCGTTGTTTTGTCTGCTCTCTCTATCTCTATCTCACTTTCGTTGTTTTGTCTGCTCTCTCTTTCTCTCACTTTCGTTGTTTTGTCTGCTCTCTCTCTCTATCTCACTTTCGTTGTTTTGTCTGCTCTCTCTTTCTCTCACTTTCGTTGTTTTGTCTGCTCTCTCTATCTCTATCTCACTTTCGTTGTTTTGTCTGCTCTCTCTTTCTCTCACTTTCGTTGTTTTGTCTGCTCTCCCTCTCTCTATCTCACTTTCGTTGTTTTGTCTGCTCTCTCTTTCTCTCACTTTCGTTGTTTTGTCTGCTCTCTCTCTCTATCTCACTTTCGTTGTTTTGTCTGCTCTCTCTCTCTATCTCACTTTCTTTGTTCTGTCTGCTTTCTCTATCTCACTTTCTTTGTTCTGTCTGCTTTCTCTATCTCACTTTCGTTGTTCTGTCTGCTTTCTCTATCTCACTTTCTTTGTTCTGTATGCTTTCTCTATCTCACTTTCGTTGTTTTGTCTGCTCTCTCTATCTCACTTTCGTTGTTTTGTCTGCTCTCTCTATCTCACTTTCTTTGTTCTGTCTGCTTTCTCTATCTCACTTTCGTTGTTCTGTCTGCGCTCTCTATCTCACTTTCGTTGTTCTGTATGCTTTCTCTATCTCACTTTCGTTGTTCTGTCTGCGCTCTCTATCTCACTTTCGTTGTTCTGTATGCTTTCTCTATCTCACTTTCGTTGTTCTGTCTGCTCTCTCTATCTCACTTTCGTTGTTCTGTGTGCTTTCTCTATCTCACTTTCGTTGTTCTGTCTGCGCTCTCTATCTCACTTTCGTTGTTCTGTACGCTTTCTCTATCTCACTTTCGTTGTTCTGTCTGCGCTCTCTATCTCACTTTCGTTGTTCTGTATGCTTTCTCTATCTCACTTTCGTTGTTCTGTCTGCTCTCTCTATCTCACTTTCGTTGTTCTGTGTGCTTTCTCTATCTCATTTTCGTTGTTCTGTGTTCTCGCTCTCTCACTTCCGTTGTTATATGTGCTCTTTCACTCTGACTTTCGTTGTTTATGTGCTCTCTCTCTCTCTCTCTCTCTCTCTCTCTCTCTCTCTCTCTCTCTCTCTCTCTCTCTCTCTCTCTTTCTCTCTCTCTCTCTCTCCTAAATGAAACCAGTGTTCTGTATCATCGCATTTTCTCATGGCTGTCTTGTGTTCGCCGTAGAGTATTTTATTAATCGATATTAAGTGCAATGGGAAGCCCGGATACTCCACTACGTTCATGGTTCTTGACGAGCTACTGGTCAAGTACCTTTTAAAAAACTAATAATAATACAAGAGCGACAGGGATGACTTTTGTCTCCTGTCTTGTTCTTACTGACTCTAGGCTGGATGTTTGTTTCTAAGCTCTCTGGCTCTGAACTTAAGTGTAGTCCACACATGCTACTTTTAGTAGCACTGGACTGAATTTTGCGTGCGGGTTAGCTTTTTATATTACCAGTGTCCCTCGCCGACATCTGAGGTACTTGTAATTAACCTTGCCAAGTCAAAGAAGAAAAGTCATCACCGGTGCAGAGATTGAACCACCTATCTCAGCATCTGCACACGGGGTGTTTACGAATGAGCTCTCTTATCTATTCGACCATGCTGAAGAGAACAATAAGTACCATCAGGAATGGAATCCAATGGACTCTGGGATAGCTCGATGATTTTGACTTCGCTGATGACGGTGTAATTCCGTGCTGCTTACGAGATCAGATGCCCGATAGGCTGTACACACTTGATGGAAGGTCACAACAATTAGGTCTAACAATGACAGCGAAATGTGAGAATGGATCGAGCAAATTGTTTTCCACCTATCACGGTGAAACCTCGCTTCAAGAGGTTGGATCCTGCACCTATTTGGGTGGAGACGTGTACAAGGGTGGGAGAGTAGATAGACACACTAAAGGACTGCAACCATTTTTTTTTAAATCACATAGGGACATTGTCATCATCATCAAGTGCACTGCCAGCTGGCGTAGGCGATCATGTCTCGCCACATATCTCTGCTTTTGCTGTTCTGGATGAACTCCGTTGATGATATTCTTCCATCCCTCCGCCTCAGTCCATCCAGCATCATTTCTCTTGGTCTGTCTCTGCAAGGCCGTGCGTTAGATTTTCTCAGTATGATGCAAGTCTTCGAAACGCCGCCCCTTAACAGTTTTTTTTTCTTCTTTAAAAATGTCGCCCCTTTATGCCACCCCTTTCCCCTCCCCCCATCCTTACGGTGCCGCCGGATGCGGTCGCCTCTCTGTATCATAGCATGGCCCTGTGCCCCTGCCTCTATTTTCCTCGATCTTTCCAGTTGTCACGATGTTCTCCAATGCATCTCTTCTCATCACTTGACCAAAGAAAGTTGTTTGTCTTTGTCTTATTGTTGTACATAATGTTCTAGTTTCCTGTTTTAAATTTATTCATTTCATATACTCATGAAATCTTGGGAAGATAGTGTGATGGTTTCCCCTTGCCTCCCACATCCTCATGTTATTTTTTACCTCTGCCTTTGACAGCCATTTCCGACTGTCAGGACAAGTGAATGCCCTACTCTGCTCAACTGCAGAGTTGTCCCGTTATCCCGGTGGATACTCGGTGGACATTTAAGGTAGTCAATTGAAATTAAACTTAGCACCAAATTTAGAATAGTCAAGGCTATCATAACTGTTGCATGGATAGGAAAGACGGAGATCGCAGGAGGAGAAAGAGTTCTATTAGTGCTAAGCACAGGATCACTAAGGATGAATTCATGAAGGTGTTCCAATAGAAGTATGATGGTATCATCCTACCTGGCAAGTAGACTACACGATATATCCTGTTACTACAATATAAATCTAATAACACATGAAAAAAACATTAATAGAAACCCCTTTCACTCAGATACACATAGAGAAGGAGATCAGCATGGCCAAATGGGCAAGAGTACTTGTTCTTAAACATCCGGTGGGCTGATGCCGAGGTAGCGGGTTCAACCCCTGCACCGGACAGTTGGACTAAAATGTTGACTTCTCGTCATTTGACTTTGGGCCGTAAATTGCAAGTACCTCATAAGTCGGAGTGGCTTCGTCTGATGGCGAGGGACACTCTTAATAGGGAAAGCTAATCCACACGCAAAATTCAGTCCCGTGCACTAGGAGTAGTAGCACGTTTGTTTACAGAGTACACTTGAGTTCAAAGCGAGCGAGCGCGCGCACACACACAGACGGACACACACACACACATACACAGTACCACAAACACAAAGGAAACACAGAGAAGAGAATTAGAGACACCTATTATTAATAATATGCGGAGGTCACGGAGACAACCGCGAGAAATAGTGCAAGACAGGAGAACGGCTCTGGCGCCAGTAGGTTAGGGGTTTATACCGCAATAATATATATATATATGTGATGTAAGTGTGTAAGTGTTTGTGCGTACGTGTGTGAGTGTTTCTGTGTTGTGAATGTGCGTCTGTGTGTGTTGTCAATGTGCATGTTGTGAATGTGCGCGAGCGTGTGGTTGTGCTTGTGCTGTGTGTTTGCGTGTGTGTGTGTGCACACGCAAGTTTTTTTTTTTTTTCATCTAGGGGAAATAACCTACTAATTTCTAAATAGTTCCTACTATAAGAGTATTACTGACTTGATTTCAAATTAACTTATAAACCAAGAACAGATTAATTTACCAAATTATAGTATAAGTAAAAGTGTATGAAAAGATTGTAATTATAATCTAAGTAGCAGTAAACATGCACATCTGTCTACAACGTAATCTAAAAGTTTTAAGAAATTTGCATCAAGAAATGTTTGCTTTAATGCGATCTCAATTGTTTATAACTTCTCCTTAATCTGTCTAATTTATCTAGGAGGGGA
>JACEFZ010001107.1:0-7500 GCA_014155875.1 Cepaea nemoralis | reverse complement strand
TTTTTGTTTCTGAGCTCTCTGGCTCTGAACTTAAGTGTAGTCCACACATGCTACTTTTAGTAGCACTGGACTGAATTTTGCGTGCGGGTTAGCTTTTTATATTACCAGTGTCCCTCGCCGACATCTGAGGTACTTGTAATTAACCTTGCCAAGTCAAAGAAGAAAAGTCATCACAGGTGCAGAGATTGAACCACCTATCTCAGCATCTGCACACGGGATGTTTACGAATGAGCTCTCTTATCTATTCGACCATGCTGAAGAGAACAATAAGTACCATCAAGAATGGAATCCAATGGACTCTGGGTAGCTCGATGATTTTGACTTCGCTGATGACGGTGTAATTCCGTGCTGCTTACGAGATCAGATGCCCGATAGGCTGTACACACTTGATGGAAGGTCACAACAATTAGGTGTAACAATGATAGCGAAATGTGAGAATGGATCGAGCAAATTGTTTTCGATCTATCACCGTGAAACCTCGCTTCTAGAGGTTGGATCGTGCACCTATTTGGGTGGAGACGTGCACAAGGGTGGTAGAGTAGATAGACACACTCAAGGACTGCAACCGTTTTTTTAAATCACATAGGGACATTGTCATCATCATCAAGTGCACTGCCTCCCCCGATGTGTCTCCACCTTGCCGTGGTGGGGGAGCTTGCGTGTCCCATTGACCCCATGTGCTTGCCGATGGGTGAAAACTACATATCGAACGGCTCATGGGATAGGGACCAGACTAAGAGAGACACAACCTGCTGCTCTGCAGGTGAGACTGGGGATAGCAGTCTAAAATCTAAATCAGGCGCACGAAGGCAGAATATCTTGGTTCGGACAAAACACTAAAGGCTCCCTGTCGAGGGCTGTGGCTGAACGCCTCTAAGCCACTGTCGTGTCCCCCTTTACAGTGTCGTCCCTGGAGTGAAGAGAGTCGACACCCACATTATAATATTTTTTTTTCCTCTCAATATTCTGGAGAATCCACCAGCTTCCGTCCAACACACTCCATCAGCCCATGGACACCTTTTCCTATCACTCTCTCACTGTCGTACTATGCCCCCTCTCATACTTCCCCAACGCAACATACTCAACAACTCTTGCTTCTAAAAATTAATACAGCTTAATTTATTAAAAGAAAAGTGTAACGTATATGAGACGTGTATGTGAAGAAAATGTGTGACGTGTTCTATAAAGTGTGTAGAATCGGACTCTCAGACCACAACCCAGTCAGCTGATCCCAGCAAGGATAGACCACAGCACGTTACGTCAGAACATGTACATCTCACCCAGTGCCGAAACCATCCTGCTGGATACTGATTTGCCTCTGTAGACCTCTGGTAATCCCATTTCATGATCATCCGAAATAGACACCGGTGGTATTAACAGTTAATCATGGACCGGTTGCACGCTACGCAATGTACGTTCCTATCGTTCCTTAAATGCACAAGTCCTTTGTAGTGTGTACACAGTTATTAATGTTAATTGTTAATGTACTTGATCCTCACTCGTGTCTATCTAGCCTCAAGTATCATGTCTTGTGTTCTATTACACGAGATTATATCACACTAGGTAACTATTATAATTAATGTTCTCAGTTAGTTACTACTGTCTGATGCTGTGTGGTGCATCAGTAATCATCACCCCTCTTTGGTGAATCATCTTCCTTCTAGCTTTAGTTACGTTCTGTACGAAACTTTATTGACCGTTCCACTGGTGTTCTTCCGAATGGGATTTGAACCTTCCTAAAAACTTGTTGAGTTTCCTCGGATCTGGTAGGGAACCTAGGATAGAAACAACACATCTGGTGATAGTACTAGTCACTGATCCTATCGGCTGAGTGTAAGCCTATCGCCTTGCTTAATGATCTTTAGCTAACTAAACTTTGTCATAGAGCAGATTAGCTACCCACCTAGGGCCGAATCAGGCTATGACAAGGAAAGACCCATACAGAGTGCAAAACCCCAGCGGGCAATTCCCCCGTCTCCCAATTATCCATCATTACTCGATTCTTAACTAGCAGAGCTAATATAACCACTACCCTACTCTATTCTTAACTAACAGAGCTAATATCACTATTCTACTCTAACTAGTTTCCACTAACAGTGCTAATCATCACACTATAGTTTTAACAAGGCTACAGTCTATATTAATTAGAACTAATAGATTATATTGACTACCTTATGCAAAACCGCCTCATTCCCGGGATGGCTACTACACTTTGCCATAACGACACATGCTAGTTAATGTTAAATTATTCTAACACTGTAGAGCTCTCCCACAAACAGTCCATCATAATCCACGGTTTTGGTCAACTCTGTTTCTCCCAATCATGGTTTATGGCAAACCCTAAATTTGGTCACGTGATATGGGTGACGTCCTGCAGGTGTTATTTGCGCATATCATCCATTGTCAAGAATCGATTTTCTCCTGCCTAGTCACTGTCAAAGTTGTCATCACTTGTTTCGACTCCCCCAACAAACTAACGAGTTACTGTATGATCCCAACAACAGTTTTTCCCAACAAGCTGTCAATAGCAATCTGCTCATCTGCGTGATGTCCGGAAACTATATGACAGATGGACTGTTTACTTCCGTGCTGAGGACTTCCGTTTTCCATCCGACTTGTTTATGACTTGTCAAAGCGATGTATTATTCAGCGCACTCACTTCCTCTATACATCTGCCACTGTTAATTTTGTCCGACAGGTGATGGCCAATATCCGATTGCCACTATGATCCCACGGCTTCCATCTGTATTCAAATGTTGATAAACTGTCAAGGCGATGCCGGGATTCGTCTCCCTCACTTCCGAGTGTGGCCAATCCGTCAACCAGATGTACAAGTACAGCTGTTATTTATGCCCGACCTGTTTGGGAACACGTGCAGCCACAACTATGAATGTTTTCTCTGTATTAGTTGAAACACTTGTTGCTTAGCAGATAGTCCGTTTTATCAGAAAGCCTCTATAATAATCAACTGGTTAAACACACGGTTTTATTTTGTGACAGCCACAAACCCTCGGACCGGAGAGCCGGGCCGATATCCACCTTACGAAAAAATTAAAGGCGTGATACTGAGCAAGCTACATGCTCAGGTCTGATACAAGTTCGAAGGCTCTCAGCTGGGGGATATGAGAGATTCCCGGATGAGAGGGCCAGGCCGTTTTCTCGCTCACCGCTGCACGAAGGTAAGGTGCTGAAGCGGCAGCACAAGTAGCCTACCTCGTGGGCGAGTACAAAAAAGTCGAAAAAGTGCGCCAGCCGAAGAAAATGGCTGCGAAAACTGTATCTAACTCATAGAGAGTGTAGACAAAAGTGGAAGAACGTCTCAATGACGCAAAATGGAACGCACGGCGAGCGAACCTATTGCGTGGTCCGAAGTCAAAAAGCAAAAGCTTACCGAGTGGGTGGTCGCTCGCATTCTGACCGTCCCTGGTGTGTGCTTGAGCGATCAGAGGCAAACGTGTTGCCCAACAAATGGAAGTGAGGAACTAAAGCAGCCATGAGCAGGACGTGGTAACTCCTCGGGTGAGCCCAGTCACAGAGCAATATGTGCCGGCTCTGCAATTATGGAAGCCTCCTTGGATAGCGAGGGAACGCTCATGGTCTGCCCCTGCCTTCCCTTGAGGGCCGACCACGATGTCGTTCGTCGTTCTATCTTGACCAGCTGAGATGTTAGCGACATCACAACAGACCAACGTGCCCCGAAACCAGAGGAAGGCTAACCTCATTAAAAAATGCCCGCTGAAGTACGGAAGTGTCGTCCTACGGGTGGCAAACTAAAAATTGACACTACGGCAATTACGTCCGAGTGAAATGTCTCGTCCGAATGTCTCTCGTGCTAGGAACAGAATGACTACCTAGTTTCCGAATGCCGCTCTTGTTCGGAACAGCTCTGACTGGGTAGTTTTCCGAATGTCTGTTGTGCCTGGAAAAGCTCTGATGGGCGCAACGACAAGCACATGTCCGAAAACCGCTGGTGGATGCCGGCAAACCTTTGGTTTTGCGGGAAGGGACCGGGGCGGTGACCAAATTATTGGTGAATTTAAGCACCTGAGCGGGAGTGACGTCTCCCTGGGGGGGCCCCGACCCAGGGCTTTGGTGGCCCCAATATGGAAGCCCCTTTGGAGCAAATGTTGGCCCCCCGTTCCCGAGGGAACCGGCCACCCAACCGGAGAGGGAAAAAGGACCAAAAAGTGAGAGAGGAAGAGGAAAAAAGAAAAGGAGGGAGGGGTTCCCCAAAGGCGATAACAGAAACGAATCACACTGAAAAAACACTGGAGAAGAAAGGAAAAAGTGACTACGGCGTAGGGAGTCTCGCCAAATCTCGTTTTTTGCGCGGATGAATCCGTTGATGTATTCTTCCATCGCTCCGCCTCAGTCCATCCAGCATCATTTCTCTGGTCTGTCTCTGCAAGGGCCGTGCTTTAGTTTTCTCATAGATGCAAGTTTTTCAAAAACGCCCCCCCTTAACAGTTTTTTTCTTCTTTAAAAATGTAGCCCTTATGCCCCCCCTTTCCCCTCCCCACCCCCTTTACGGTCCCGCCGGATGCGGTCGCCTCTCTGTATCATAGCACGGCCCGTGCCCCTCCTCTTTTTTTCCTCGATTTTCCCGTTGTCACGATGTTCTCCAATGCTCTCTTCTCATCACTTTACCAAAGAAAATTTTTTTTTTTTGTCTTTTTTTGTCACAAAGTTCTAGTTTTCCCGTTTTAAAAATTTTTTCATTTCTATAATCAGAAAACTTGGGAAGAAGTGTGATGGTTTCCCCTTGCCTCCACATCCTCATGTTATTTTTTTCCTCGCCTTTGACAGCCATTTCCACTGTCAGGACAAGTGAATGCCCTACTCTGCTCAACTGCGAGTTTTCCCGTTATCCCGGGGGGATACCGGGGGACATTTAAGGTAGTCAATTGAAATTAAACTTTGCCCCCAAATTTAGAATAGTCAAGGCTATCATAACTGTTGCATGGATAGGAAAGACGGAGGTCGCAGGAGGAGAAAGAGATCTATTAGTGCTAAGCACAGGATCACTAAAGATAAATTCATGAAGTAGTTCCAGTAGAACTATGACGGCATCATCCTACTTGGCAAGTAGACTACACGATATATCCTGTTACTACAATACACATCTAATAACAAAAGGAAAAAAAAAGAAAGAATATAAACCCCTTTCACTCAGATGCACACAGAAAAGGCGATCAGCATGGCCAAATGGGCAAGAGTACTTGTTCTTAAACATCCGGTGGGCTGATGCCGAGTAGCGGGACAGTTGGACTGAAATGTTGACTTCTCGTCTTTGTCTTGGGGACCTAAATTACAAGTGCCTCAGAAGTCGGGGTGGCTTCGTCTGATGGCGAGGGACACTCTTAATAGGGAAAGCTAATGCACACGCAAAATTCAGTCCCGTGCACTAGGGGTAGTAGCACGTTTGTTTACAGAGTACACTTGAGTTCAAATCGAGCGAGGGCCCGCGCGCGCACACACACACACGCGTACACACACACACACTCTCTCTCTCTCTCTCACACCACACACACACACACAAAGGAAACACAGAGAAGAGAATTAGAGACACCTATTATTAATAATATACGGAGGTCACGGAGACAACCGCGAGAAATAGTGCAAGACAGGAACGGCTCTGCGCCAGAGGTTGGGGGGGTTTATACCGCAATAATTATATATTATTGATGTAAGTGTGTAAGTGTTTTGCACGTGTGTGAGTGTTTCTGTGTTGTGAATGTGCGTTGTGTGTGTTGTCATGTGCATGTTGTGAATGTTTTTGCGCGGCGGGGGTTTGGCTTGGCGTTTTTCTGTGTGTGTGTGGAATTTTTTTTTTTTTTTTTTTTTTTTTTATCTAGGGGAAATAACCTACTAATTTCTAAATATTTCCTACTATAAGATTTACTGACTTGATTTAAAATTTAAACTTTAAACCAAAAACAGATTAATGTACCAAAATTATAGATAAGTAAAAGTGTTAAAAATTGTAATTATATCTAATCAGCAGTAAACATAAATCTGTCTACAACGTAATCTAAAAGTTTTAAGAAAATTTTCATCAAGAAATTTTGCTTTTAAATTTGATCTCAATTTTTTTAAATTCATGTAATCTAAATTTTTCTAGAAGGGGAATAGCCGAAAATCTGCTTATACCCTTATTTATACAAATATTCGTTTAACCCCACTCCAATCCCTCCCGCCCTGAGTAAATCCATTGTGTTGTGACATAGGCACTATTTAATAAGCTAACTTCAGTCTGTGTCTTTTTGGCTCTCTCCTCTCTCTCTCTCTATCTCTCTCTTCATTTCTTCTATCTCTCTCTCATCTCTCTCTCTCTATCCCCTCTATCCTCTCTTTCTCTCTCTCTCTATCTCTCATCTCTCTCTCTATCTCCTCTATCTCTCCCCTATCTCTATCTCCCTCTATCTCTTCTTTCTCTCTCATCTCTCTCTATCTCTCTATCTCTCTCTATCTCTCTCTATCTCTCCCTATCTCTCTATCTCTCTCTCTCCTATTCTCTCTCTCATCCTCTCTATCTCCACCTTCCTCATCTCTCTCTCTATCTTCTCTCTCCACCTCTCTCATCCCCTTTCTTTTCTCTCATATCTCTCTTTACTCTATCTCTCTCTCCTTTCTCTCTCATCCTCTTCCCCCATCTCTCTCTACCTTTTCTCTCTCTCTATCTCTCTCTTTATCTCTCTCCTATCTCTCTATCTCTCTATTCCCCTCTATCTCTCTCTCTATCTCTCCTCTATCTCTCTCTCTCTCTATCTCTCTCTTTATCTCTCTCTCTATCTCTCTCTCTCTCTATCTCTCTCTTTATCTATCTCTCTATCTCTCTATCTCTCTCTCTATCTTCTCTATCTCTCTCTTCTCTCTCTATCTTCTCTCTCTCTATCTCTCTCATCTCTCTCTCATTCCCCCTCTCTCTCCTATCTCTCTTCTCTATCTCTCCCTATCTCCCCCCTCTTCCCCCCTTTTTCTCTGCTCTCTTCCCCCTCTCTCTATTATCTTATTGAAGCCATTAAAATACTTCATTACACAATGTATATGCATGATATATTTCCCCCCCCCCCCCCCCCCCCCATTTTTTTTTGGGGTGCTCATGCGTTCTCTGTATGTGTTTCAATGTGTGGGAGTTTGGTATATTAGTTTGAAAGACTACGGAAGGAAAAGTTTGTATACGGGCGTGGGGTTTTTTTTGGTATTTTGAATATGTTTATAGCGTAAGAGAGAGAGAGAGAGAGAGAGAGAGAGAGAGAGAGAGAGAGAGAGGAGAGAGAGAAGAGAGAGAGAGAAGGGGGAAGGAAGACAGAAGAAGAAGAGAGAGAGAGAGGGGAGAAAGAGAAGAGAGAGAGAGACAGAGGAGAGAGAGAAAGAGGAAAAAGAACGAAGAAAGAGAACCAAAGAAAAATGGCAAAAAGGGAGAGGCCGGCTTAAGGTTTTAAAACCCAATTAAAAAATGGCAGACAAACAAGGGGGGAAAAAAAGCAAAGGATTTTT
>JACEFZ010001106.1:0-36568 GCA_014155875.1 Cepaea nemoralis | reverse complement strand
TACAAAGTGGAGAGTGAAAAGAAGAAGTAACAAAGACATTTATGATCTGTTTAAGTCCCGCTAATCACTGGTATCATGAAGGCTAATAGACTACAATGGCTGGGGCATATAGAAGAATGGAAGATAATAGGGAAACAAAACTCGCTTACACTCAGGAAATAAATGACCGTAGACCCTTAGGTAGACCAAGAAGACGGTAGAGAGATAATATATATACAGACCTACAAGCACTTGAAATCAACGACTGGCAAGAGAAGGTCCACCAGAGAGACGAATGGAGACGGATTGTATCTGCAGCAAAGAACCTCAATGGCTCGGAACGCTGAAGAAGAAGAAGTATATTTGTACATATGTTGTAATTGTTTGTTCTTTTATTCTTACTGTTATGATTGTTTCTGATATATATTTTATTTCTAGTATTCCTCTTGCAAGCCGTGGTTCAATTACTATTCCCACACCGTGTCATGCCCTTTCTGCCGTTCCACTCCAGAGTAGACACAAACGTGTAACTGTGGTGGATCTCCTTGCATCCTTCCCCCTTTATTCTGGAGTCCGCTATTCCCATCAGTACAATTTTCCTCTCTTTCATTGTTTCTATAAGTTCGTCTTCTTTACTATTAAAACCGCAGACGTTCATTGTGCCTATTTTTTGAATCGCTGATCTATCTTGTAATCCATTAACATTGCCAGGTCTATAACCATTAGGGTCAGTCCGTTTATACTTCTTAGTTTTTACGAGCAGTATGGAGATCCCATATTATTATTGTCTAATACACACCCCTATTATTATAGTCCAATAAACACCCCTATTATTATAGTCCAATAAACACCCCTATTGTTATAGTCTAATAAAGACCCCTAGTATTATAGTCCAATAAACACCCAAATTATTATATTATAATAAACACCCCTATTGTTATAGTCCAATAAATACCTTATTATTATAGTCCAATTATCACCTCTATTATTCTAGGCCATAAACACCCTATTATTATAGTCCAATCGTCACCCCTATTATTCTAGCCCAATAAACACCCTGCCGGTCTCTCTGGCTGTGGGGTTACAACACTTTCTCTCTGTAATCCCGTTTATCACGCAGAGTCTCGCAGCGGAGCGAGAGCTGAGGCGGTTCGACCCCGCTCGTGACTTGCGGGATACTGAGCCGGCCGCTCAGAAAGCAATGGCAAACTACTGAGCGTAATCTTGCCAAGAGATCAACAGACAGCTGAAAGATGCTGCTGTTGACAGCTAAGTCCTGTAAAAGGATACGCAAACAATAAACACCCTATTATTATAGTCCTGTCGTCACCCATATTATTCTAGTCCATAAAGTCCCTATTATTTTAGTCCAATCGTCACCCCTATTATTCTAGCCCAATAAACACACTATTATCGTAGTCCAATCGTCACCTCTATTATTCTAGTCCAATAAACACCCTAATATTATAGTCCAATCGTCACCCCTATTATTCTAGCCCAATAAACACCTATTATCATTGTCCAATCGTCACCTCTATTATCAAGTCAATAAACATCTATTATTATAGTCCAATAAACACCTCTATTATTATAGTCCAATAGTCACCTCTATTATTGTAGTCCAATAAACACCTATTATATTGTCCAATAGTCACCCCTATTATTGTAGTCCAATAAACACCCTATTATCATAGTTCAATAAACACAATATCATTAAAGTCCAATAAACACCTCTATTATTATAGTCCAATAGTCACCTCTATTATTCTAGTCCAATAAACACCTCTATTATTATAGTCCAATAGTCACCTCTATTATCATAGTCCAATAAACACCTCTATTATTATAGTCCAATAAACACCTCTCTTATTCTAGTCCAATAGTCACCTCTATTATTCGTCCAATAAACACCTCTATTATTATAGTCCAATAAACACCTCTATTATTATAGTCCAATAGTCACCTCTATTATTCTAGTCCAAAAAAACACCTCTATTATTCTAGTCCAATAGTCACCTCTATTATTGTAGTCCAATGGTCACCTCTATTATTATAGTCCAATAGTCACCTCTATTATTCTAGTCCACTAAACACCCTTTTATTATTGTCCAATCGACGCTCCTGTTGTGATTTGATCGTATCAGTTCCATTCACCTTGATTCTGCATTTGGGAAGACATTTCTTCTTTTTAATTACTATTTTTTGGTTTGTTGTTTGTTTGTTTGTTTGTTTGTTTGGTGACTTTTTATATTATTACAACTAAGACTCCGCGTTGAAGGATTACGAACGCAGTTCGCGATCCCGCATACCCCCCTTTCGAAACACAACTACGGGCGATTTGGCAGCAGACAGCTTTGCGCTGGTTATTTTTACAAATTGGTATGGGTGCTGATCTTTCAAAAGCAATGGCAAACTACAGAACGTAAACTTGCCAAGAGATCACAACTGCGAAAATTGCTGGTGTTGAATGCGACGTCCTGTAAAGGATATGCAACTAACTTTGAACGTGTAATTATATCTATCATTTCTTGTAATTCTGTTTCATTTTTATCTATCGAAACCGTACCACTAGAATATTGCATGTTGTTTCAGTTATGGAACAAATGATATTCCGGGTATGTCTTGTATGGATGTCAATGCTGTAAAATTCAACAGATGTTCAGCCACAGTTGGATGTTACGGCTGCTCAACTTCAGTGAGATGGTTGAATTATTCACATCATCGACGGTTAAACCCGGCGGACCTCAGTGTGGCGTAAAACCAGAGTGCAGCCTCAGTGGGACGTTAAACTGTTCCACCTCAGTGGGACGTTAAACTGTTCGACCTCAGTGGGACGTTAAACTGTTCCACCTCAGTGGGACTTTAAACTGTTCCACCTCATTTGGACGTTAATTAAACTGTTCCACCTTAGTGGGACGTTAAACTGTTATACCTCAGTGGGACGCAAAATTTCGTTCGACCTCAGCGGCCCTGTTAAAACTATTCCACCTCAGCGGGACGGTATAAACTGATCGAACTCAAACGCCCTGTTAAATTTTCAGCAAAAATGCCTACAAAGAATTTGGATACAATGCAGTGACATCACCGGGAGACAAACATGGAGCATGTGAATTCATTAAAAAGGGAAAGACAACATACCAACATCCATTATGAACGAAACGCTTCAAAAACAAAAAAACACTTTGCAGGACGGCGCGAGAAACTTCATAAATATTTAAACAAGCAATTCAACACGATGTTTCGTATTTACACCCAGAGGATATGACGCACTAGACAACATAAAATTTGAAAGCTATAGTTACCGACTGGGATTCGAACCTGTCACCTCAAATTACGACACCGCTTCGCTGCAGGAAGAAATGTACTTCGACGCATTGGTGACAGGTTCGAATCCATGTCGGTGACTATAGCTTTCAAATTTATGTTGTCTAGTGCGTCCTCTGGTCTCTACTTTCTTCTTCTCCTTCTGTGATCGCCAAACAATACTATGTGTGTTTATTTATGTAACTGTTTCGGTGGCCTCAACGGGTTCCCCAATTGATTTCCTATTTATGCTGGCATACCCATTAATGGGGTCTGTCTTTACCTTATGTTTTTAATTAAGGATTGTATAACCGCTGCAGCTTTCAATACACCCGTGTTAGGTTTCTCCAAGTGATGAAAGTTGCCATGAAGACGCCTGGAAGCTGTAGAAGAATGCAGAGAATATCGTGGACAGAGTAGAAAACGAAGAAGAAGAAGCAGAATAGGGGGAGGGGAGGAGGAGGAGGAGGTGGAGGATGATACTTGAGGTAAAGGAAGACGATTATTAGGATGAGGAAAATGTTGTAGGAGGAGGGCGACGACGAAGAAGACGAGGGGGGAGGAGGATGAAAAAAAAGAAGAAGACAAAGAAAAGGGGGGAGGTGGAGGAAGTGGCTGGGGGAAGGAGGAAGAAGAAAAAATAAGAAGAATATCCCTTTTTCTGTTAAAATAAGATAGATGTGTATAGTATTGTGCATCTTTAAAAAATGTTCCGCACTAGAATAAGAAATCGTTTCCCCTAATGCAAATTGATGCCCCAAGGAAGTATTTGCTTTATCATCAATTCCCGTTATTGGAAACGGCTCGACTCAGCCAATAATAAATAACAATACACACCGATGGTCATGTGACATGGCAGCAGCCAATAGAATGCAGGATACAATAGGTCACCAGCGTGAAACGAGCTTTATGAAAAAAGAGAAACAAAAAGAGATATGGAGAATGCAATATTAAATAAAGGTAAATAATTACCTATGTTCTTTCACCTAACTTGCCTGATCGCTTGGGAGATCTAAACTTGTCACACTCATTATTGTAAACGTAAAGGATACATTTACTCGCTTAATGCGAATTGGTTATCTTTGACCAGACAGAATATGTGTTCAGCTGGGAGTTTTGTGTGGAAAATGTCCTAGTCTTGAAGAATTGGTAGTGGTCGTGTTTGGGTAACTGAACTGGAGCATAGACATGTATGCTGACGGTGGTCATCATGGAGGGAGATCATCGACAAAAGATGAAGGAAACCGCCTTGCAAATGTTGAAAGAGCATAGTCTCATAGTACCACATTTACCTCTCCGATGCCACAACACTACAGCCTTTGAACAAGCAGCTAAGTACCATGTCCGTATCGTCTGTATTGTCCGGGACAACAAAAGTACTCTCTGTTAGTTGGGTGGGTGGCTGGGTGGGTGGGTGGGTGGGTGGGTGGGTGGTTGGTTGGTTGGTTGGTTGGTTGGTTGGTTAGTTTAGTTAGTTTAGTTAGTTAGTTAGTTAGTTAGTTAGTTAGTTAGTCGAGGTTCCAACTTCACGGCACCGGGTCGTCCCCATTATGCTCCGTTCCTGTGCCAGTGAATATCACACAAAATGCTCCCCACTGACCAATGTGAAAAGAGGAATAGACAGGAGTCTCGGCAATCCAACAGCCCGCACAGGTACACTGTGCATAATGCCGCTGCCAGAATGCCAACACAAAATTAATCCACGAAAACCACAGCTCATCGTCGATGGACTCGGCAGTAACTAGAAAGACCTCACTGACCCGGGTTTTCTCACATGGCTCGGTCTTTCACCGCAGGGCGACCCGCCGAAAGTGTCGCAGGGCGACCCGCCGAAAGTATCGCATAAAGCAAGAATTCCGCAGCTTCAGCGCCGACTTCCAGGAGTCTCCTGAAAAATGCACTCGTGAACCGAAAAGGCAAATTAGTCTATTCAGCAACAGCCGGTAGCCATTGTTCCGAACATGCAGGTCACTGTTCAGGACAAATGTAAAAGCATTCAACGCGAATTTCACAGCTCACAATGTCGCTCATGCACTCACTCAGTAGCAGGGCGACGGAACCATGTACTACCAGTCCAACATGAGGAAAATGCGATTGCAAACCGTAGCTGCAAGCATAAACACGCCACAGGCCTAAACGGTTCAACGCCTAACCGCCATATTGGTACTCTCTACCCCTTTACAAACCCAAGTAAGACCTACAACAAGAGTATCCACCTCGTTAGACTCTTGACTTCAGGAACTTTACTTTTGTACAGTTCGAGATGTTTTACGGGACTTTATGGAGACTAGTTGTGTTTTGTTTCCCAGAGAAATCACGGATCATCTGCTGTGACGGAAGTAAAATTATCGACATTACCCGGTGATGAACAATATTAATTTAGACAATAATTTGTGAGAACTATGGAACAACTTTTTGTGAATTTAGAAGAGAATTAGTAGATGTGTTATGTTTTAATTAGTCGGTAAATGGTGAAGTGTGTAATTTCTGAGATATCAACACTGCCCTCAGGTTGTCCCATTCAAATGCTATAATTAAAAAAAAAATAATATTGTCTAAGATCAAAGTGTTTTGGCTAAGATCAAAGTGTAGATTTATCTATGCTTAATCTAGCTAGAGTGCAGAGACGTCAACAAAACTGCAAAACTCAAATCACTGTCCACTAACACGGGCCAAAAATGCTTTCAGCAGATTGAAATCAGTATTAACATCTAGAGAGATTAACACCGCATTAAAAATGAGAATTGTCAAATGTTACGTATATTCAACACTAATATATGGCGCAGAAGACTGGACATTGAACAAGCAGCTAGAAAGTCGAATAGAGGCGCTGGAGATGTGTCTGTAAAGAAGAATATGTCGTATTGCATGGAAACAAAAACAATCTTCTTCTTCTTCGTTCATCCGGAGTTTTTTTTTCCGGATGTGATTGCGTTGTGCCTGTTTACAGCAGAGCTGCGTTCTTGCGCCGTTAGGCCGACACATCCGACTTCTGCGGGCATTTGTTGACCGGGTTAACCTTCCCGGGGGGTTCTTAGGACGTTTGACTCTCACTGTTGTGGTGTTATCCCCCATCCCAGCTGGTCCATATAGAACAGCCAAAGATCCTGGTCAGCCCTCAAGGGAAGGCAGGGGCAGACCATGGGCATTCCCCGCCATCCAAGGAGGCTTCCATACTTGCAGAGCCGATACATAGCGCTCTGGTACTGGGCTCACCCAAGGAATCGTCACGTCCTGCACATGGCTGCTTAGCCTCACTTCCGTATATTGGGCCTTCCGTTCACCATAGGCTGTTCTTCCGGAAACCAGAAGTATGCAGTCTGCAGATGACATCCACACAGTGAGCTTTCGATTCGGACTTTCCATGTAATGGATTTGCTAGCCAAGCAATATTCCATTTCGTGCCACTAGGACACTTTTCCACCTTTTATGAAGCCCACACAGTGGGCTTTTGATTCAGACTTTCCACGTAATGGATTTGCTATCCAAGCAATATTCCATTTCGTGCCACTAGGACACTTTTCCACCTTTTATGAAGCCCACACAGTGGGCTTTTGATTCGGACTTTCCACGTAATGGATTTGCTATCCAAGCAATATTCCATTTCGTGCCACTAGGACACTTTTCCACCTTTTATGAAGCCCACACAATGGGCTTTTGATTTGGACTTTCCACGTAATGGATTTGCTATCCAAGCAATATTCCATTTCATGCCTCTGGGTCTTCATGCACCTTTAAATGTCAACCTGTATATAGTTAAAGTAATCTGCGGTCAACTTTAGCTTGTTGATATCTCCATAGAGCTTGTCCTCAAATGAAGCAGGTGTGGGCCAAAATATCTTTCTCTGTTCTGCATACGTTGGGCAATCCTGCAGCAAATGTTTTGCTGTCATTTTTCCAGTTCTACAATTACATTCATCGGTATCTCCTATCTTTAGTTTATTGAACAAGTGGTATTTCAGCCTGTTATGTCCTGTGCGGAGTCTGAAGATTGCTACTTGTTCTCTTCGGTCGAGTTTGTAATATGCATCATCCTTCTGATGGCCTGGATGCTCTGATTCCCATTTGGTTCTATAAGTGCTTTTTATCAACCTCTTTGCCTCATTATAGGTTATGTCTATGTCAGGCTGTGGTAGTCGTCCGCCCTCTTTTGCCAGTCTGTCAGCCTCTTCGTTTCCAGGTATACTGCAATGTGATGGGATCCACTGTATTACAACTTTTTTGGATTTCTGGCATAGACCATGGAGTGCTGCTCTTAGGTCAGTTAGTTCTGTGCTGTTATTGCTCTTCAGTATTGAGACAGCTGACTTTGCATCTGTGAAGATAGCTATTTGCTTCTCTTTATTTTCCTCCATCAGGAGCATTTCTGCTGCAGTTTTCAGAGCCTCTACCTCCGCTTTGAAGTTACTTGAAAATTTTCCAGTTGCCATTGAATGTGTTTTTTTTCGCTCCATTTTTTAAATTTAGGAGAATTCCTCCTCCTCCATTCTCTATTGAATTTTTGGCTGATCCATCTGTATATGCATGGGTCCAATTCCTGCTTGGGTAATGTTCTTTTATGTAGTTTAGGGTTATTTCTCTTCTTTCGGTTTCATGCTGAGTGTTCTTTTTCTCAATACCAGGAATGTTTTCTATCATCTCAGGCAGTTGCTGCTGTCTCCAAGCTGGGAACTTGTGTGCATTGTGTATGGGCTTGACTGTTGATATGTTAAGAATAGGATCTGACCTAATCCTTCGTTTTGCAGTTTCTACAAAGTTGCTACGCTTCAGTCTTCCCTTTCCAAAACCATTAAATCTGTTGTACATAGGGTGGTCTGTCAATCTTCTAAATTTTTCTGCTTGTTGCTGGGCTCTGCTATCTCTTCTATCCTGCATTGGTTGTAAACAAGTGATCTTTTCTAATTCATTAATAGGCGTTGTCTTCAGGCTTCCAGTTATGATTCGCATTCCTTGATTTTGGACTCTACTTATTTTGTTAAAGTTTGACTTAGCTGCTGTTGCCCAAGCTGCAATGCCATATTCCAGTACTGGCCTCACCCGTCCAGTATATAACTTCTTGAGAACTTTCTCATCTGCTCCCCATGTTGTACCAGCAAGCTTTTTCATGATTGCCATTCTTTGCCTTGCTCTTGTTCGATTTTTCTCAACCTGTGTCTTCCATGTCAGGCGACGATCAAAGGTGACTCCTAGATAGTTTGGATTTTCTTCATGGCGCAATATTTTTCCATTCAATACCAGCTTAGGTTGCTGAGTTTTAGTTGAGAGGGAGAACACTGTGCATGTTGTTTTCTCCTCACTTATCTTCACTAGCCATGATTTTGACCAGTCCTCTAGCGCTAATAGGGCTTGCTGTATTCTGCTGTTAGCTGTACTAATATATTCTTCAGATGTCCATATGGCTAGGTCATCTGCAAAGGATGATGTGTGTACTCTGGCTGGAAAATTTTCCGTGATGTCGTTTATATATGCTAGGAATAATGTTGGTGAAAGAACTCCTCCTTGGGGGACACCTTGCTCCAACAGCATCATTTTGCTGGTTTGTCCTTGTACTTTTGTCCTGGCAGTTCTGTTCTCAAGGTAGTGGCTGATCCATTTGTACATTTTCCCGCAAACATGCATTTTTTGCAGTTTTACTTTCAGTCCTTCCTTCCATACTTTATCAAATGCTTTTTCTAAATCTATCCAGACTGCTAGTGTGTGCTTTTTCTCTTGGAAGGCATCCTCTATTTCCTGAGCTATATAGGTTATTTGATCTTCAGTAGATCTGTACTTTCTGAATCCTGCTTGGTGAGGTGTTAAGAGTTGGTTTTCTTCCAGATGCCATGTTAGCCTGCCATTGATAATGCGTTCCATTAATTTTCCTACACAGCTAAGAAGACTGATAGGTCGATAGCCATTTGGTTCTTCCAGGTCTTTTCCTTTCTTTGGGACTGGTATTAGTATAGCTTCCTTCCATGCCTGTGGGACTATTCCCCTCTTCCAGCTGTAATTTAGGACTGCTAGTAGTTTCTTTTTTGCCTTAGTGCCTAGTCCTATTAGCATTTCATTTGTGATTCCATCCTTTCCTGGTGATGTCTTCTTTTTTAGGGTATTCATTGCCTGTTCCATTTCTTCCATTGTTAGATTTGCCATCATATATTCTGCTGCTGTCTCTGTATATGTATGATGTATCTGTTTATCTTTGATTGCTTTCTTCTGTTCGGCTGTAATATCAATGTGGTTTGCACTGGCATAGTGTTCCATTAGTGCATTTGCAGCCTTTTTTCCTGTAAGCAAGGCATTTCCTTGTTTAATTGTTATTTGTTTGTTTCTAGGTCCTTCATTGTTCATGGCTTTCACTAGTTTCCATAGTTTGTTTCCATCCCTGTCAAAATTCAGGTTTTCTGTTTTTTTCCTCCAACAATCTCTTGTTGTTTGATTTACTGTTCTTTTATATTTTGCTGAGATGGCTTTGAGAGAGATGTTCGCTTCAGTTGTTTGTTCTCTCTCTGCGGTCTTCCTAGCATCTTCAACTTTGTCCTCCAAAAATTGTAGTTCTTCAGTCCAGTATGGTTTGTAATTTTTCCTTGCTCCTCTTGGAATAGACTCAGTGGCCGCCTGTATTATTGCTCTGTTTAGACTTTCCACCATTTGCTTCATGTTGCCATATCGTGTATTTACGTTTTCACAATATTTGTCTGTTAGTATGGCAAATCTGTCCCAATCTGCTCGTTTGTAATTCCAACGGGGCAAAGGCTTTTGCTCCTGTGGAACATACTCCATATTTATTACAAGCTTGATTGGTCTGTGGTCACTACCTGCTAATTGGTCCAGCACATGGCGATCGATTTTGTGGAGGATGTCTCCTGTGCAGAAAGCTAAGTCTGGAGTAGAAGTGGTAATCCATCTTCTGGAGTAGAAGCTCGGTGTGTCATCCGCTTTGTTAAGTAGATGGAGATTTGAGTCTATTTCCCAGTCCTCCACTTCATCTCCTCTTTTGTCAGTATCTGGGTATCCCCATCTTTCTGAACGGCTATTAAAGTCTCCGACAACAATGCAATTTGTGTCAGTTATTTCCATGTTTGAGAGTGTAAGATCCTTATCTGCCGGGCTATATAGATTGTAAATTCTTATTTTCACGTCCTTTATCATTATATCAACACCTATAATTTCCGTTTGGTTGTCAGAGATCACAGATACTTCGCTGCAAGGTATTGTATTTCGTGTAAGTATTACAACTCCTCCTTTGTGTCCTTCGCGGTCGAAACGTGTGGCCTGATATCCCTCGACTGAAAATGTGCGATTGGCGTTGAGGTGTGTCTCTTGAATGCATGCCACATCTATTCTATCTTTATGAAGACGCTGTGTTAGGGAGGCTTTCTTGTTATAAACTCCTTCTGCATTCCATTGTAGTATGTTGAGTGTCCGGGGTGTTTGGTCAATAGCTCTTAACCTACTCCTCTGTGCCTTGACTCCACAGCACAGGGGAAGGTGACCACCAGTAGTCATGGGTGGACCCCCTCGAGGCAGGGGGCCCGGCACTATCACCGCCTGATGGGACTTCACGGGATTAGCACCATAACGATTAATTTTCATCTGTGGCATCATGAAATGATAAAGTTACGTTGCACTTCTTTGTCAAGCCTGTGGCTCAGTACATCCGATTTCGACAAGCATTTGTTCGGGATGCTTTCCCTAGCCTTTGACTGTCCCCAGTCTACCTACAAGGCAGCAGGTTTGTGCGTCACTTCGTCTGGTCCCTCTCCCTTGACCTGTCCGACATGGGTGACCCTACCAGTAGCTGTGCTACCGTCGGCATAGCTCTTGGGGTCATTGGAACGCTCAAGCCCCTCTACCTCGTCAAGGTGGACGCACGGCAGAGGGGACAAAAACAATCAAATACAGAGGTCCTGGAAAAGCTGGGAATGAGAAGAGAGTTGATGAAAGAAATATAAAGAGGCAAATGAAAACCATACTGGAAGGCAATGTTGAGGGCAAGCGAGCAAGAGGTTGACAACGATACAAGTGGGTAGACAACATCAAGAGACGGACGAACAACAATTTGAGAGAATGTACAGTCAGGGGGAAATACAGACAGTGTTGGAGATCCATTGCAGCCAACCTTCATTGTGGAAACGGCACTTGATTAATTGATTGAACACTGGCAGTGGGCCTTGGTGGAGCACTATGGGCCGAAAGACACATAGTGGAACTAAAGGGCCCACAACAAACACACATACGTGGGGACATCATTGGGCGGCTCTAGTCCCCGTGGGAACCGCGAGCCCTTATAAAAACATCTGCACTTGATTTTGCAGAGGCGGTCATCTGAATGATAGATGGGGCGGCTCTAGTCCTTGGGGAACCGCAAGCCATTCTTTTTAAAAAAAAGTCCCTCGGGATGAAATCGTAATCAGCAGCGATTTGTTGCTGACTCAGTCGCAGGATTATAAATCTGAGATAGGAATGGACCCTAATATACCTTCTCTTTGAGGTTGAACGGGGTAGGGGTAATGGTATCATCGAAAACAAATTGGGTATATGGTGTTAGACTCATATTTTTATAGACTAATCGTGTCGGGGGGGGGGGGGGGGGAGTGGGTGATTCTGTCAGTGGCCTTTGCTTTCCAATAATTGTATCTCTCCGCCCAGAGAAGCAGCAGCAGCTAATCAACCAGGCTGTTCATTGCCCCGCACATCTGCACGCCCTTGGAAGAATACCCATGATATTCTGGCAATCTCCATCCTGTTAAGCCATGCTAGTCGCTCCGCTGGAAACTTTACGATTTCCGCTTTCCGAAGCCTGATCTGTGAATCAATTACAAACAGAACACGTTTGGCCGTGCTGTCCTCCAAACATCGGTGTGCTGATGTCACAGCCGCAACTTCCACTCCCATACTAGACGTTGTTAGAGCAGTGGTTCTCAACCTTTTTTGGTCCGTTCCCCCCTTCACCATATTTTTAGGACGTCATTCCCCCCCCTCACCATATTTTTAGGACATCATTCCCCCCCCTTACCATATTTTTAGAACGTCATTCCCCCCCCCCCCTTTTGTATTTCCTCCCTAAAAATTTCCCCCTGCCCCTACACAGTATACGTAATAATTGAAGCTAAATTTAATAGCACATACTAAAACAAGTCTAGACATGTACATAAAATGTGATTTGCGGATCTACTTACGTTATAAAATGAATTTCAGAAGGGTGATGCGTACAGAAGCGTGAAGTATGAAGGGAAAAACAAGATCAAGTAATCGGTTCTTGTATTAACGCGATCTTGAAATAATCTTCATTCCCCCCCCCCCCCCCCCCTGGAAACCCCAAAATTCCCCCCTGGGGGGGGGGGAATTCCCCACCGGTTGAGAACCACTGTTGTAGAGGAACATGACACACTCGTGTGTTTTTAGAGTCCATTGGCAATTGGGGAGAATCTCAAGACGATGACAGACAGACAGGCAGCGCGACACCACATGCGTTGAAAGTGACGATAAAGGAACACCCAGGATCGTTCACACTGAAGTGATAGCCGAAAGTTGTCAACAGGTCTCAGACATGCTTGTCACGTGATGTGAACAGGAAGTCTCTGATACGCTTGTTCACGTGATGTAAACAGGAAGTATCAGTGACGAAATAGTTAGCGTTCGCCTCGCGCTCCGAAGGTTGTGGGTTCCATTCCGGATTACATCATTCGGTTTACGAGTGTAATTTCTTCAGACTCCTGGGGCTCGTCGCTGGAGTTACGGAGTTCGTGTTGTGTGTGACGCTTTCGGCAGGTCGTCCTGTTGAAAGAGATCGAGCCATATGGGATAAACCCGGTGCAATGAAGTAGATCTTCTAGCCTCTTAAACCCGTTTAAACTGCATGTGGACGCATTGTTTATGATTGCTATCTGTCTCTCTTCATGATTGTCTTTCTGTCTTTATGACTGTCTGTTTGTCTGTCTTTATGACTACCAGCCTGTCTGTCTGTCTGTCTGTCTGTCTGTCTGTCTGTCTGTCTGTCTTTATGATTATCTGTCTGTCTGGATGTCTTTTGATTGTCTGTCTGTCTTTACAATTATTCTGTCTGTCTGTCTTTATGATTATCTGTCTGTCTGGATGTCTTTTGATTGTCTGTCTGTCTTTACAATTGTCTGTCTGTCTTTACAATTGTCTGTCTATGTCTGTCTTTATGATTGCCTGTCTGCCTATCTATTTATCTGTCTGTATGTCTGTCAGTGTCTGTCCATCTATCTTTATGTTTGTCAGTATGTCTATCTGTCTTTACGTCTGTCTGTATGTCTCTCACTGCCTGTCTGTGTGTCATTATGTCTGTCTACCCATCTGCTAGCCCGACTCGCACCCCACACTCGCCATTTGACGCATCATTTCTATTTCCACAGCTGGACAAACGGAGTCGACACTCTGTACACAGACAGACAGTTTGCGGCAGTTTGCGTACTTCTCTCAGCGGCATGCCAGAGATGCGGACACTCTGATTTTATCCACTTTATCAAGGAGAGGGGGGAGACACACAGAACTGAGAGGGATCTCTTTTTGAGACGAAATCTCGAGAGAAATAAAGCAACTCTTCTTATTCCAGCACGTCATAAACTCATCATCTCTGTGTCTATGTCTCTGTCGCTCTCTCTCTCTGTCCCTCTCTCTCTCTGTCGCTCTCTCTCTCCCCCCTCTCTCTCTCTCTCTCTATGTATCTCTTTGTGCCTCTGTCTGTCTCTGTCTGTACCTCTGTCCCTGTCTGTGTCTCTATATCTCTCTGTCCCCGTATCCCCTTTCTCCCTTTGTCTATCTCTATGTTTCTCTCTCTCTCTCTCTCTCTCTCTCTCTCTCTCTCTCTCTCTTTGTGTGCCTCCCCCTAGCTCCGTCTCTCTCTCTGTTTCTGGCTTTGTGTCTCTGCCTCTTGCTGTCTCTCTCTTGTTTTTCTGTCTGTCTATCTATCTGTCTGTCTGTCTGTCTGTCTGTCTGTCTGTCTGTCTCTCTCTGTCTGTCTCTCTCTCTGTCTGTCTGTCTCTCTCTCTCTTTCTCTCTCTTTGTGTGCCTCCCCTAGCTCCATCTCTGTCTCTGTTTCTGTCTTTGTGTCTCTGCCTCTTGCTGTCTCTCTCTTGTTTCTCTGTCTCTCTGTCTCTCTCTTTCTCTCTCTCGTCTCACTCTATACCTCTCTATCTGTCTCTCACTTTGTGTCTCCCTATCTTTGTTTTTCTCTCTGGCTCTCTCTGTGTCTCTGTTTCTCTCTCTCTCTCTCTGGCTCTCTCTGTGTCTCTGTTCCTCTCTTTGTCTCTCTGTCTCTCAATGTCTCTGTCTCTTTCTCTCTCTCCACACACCTAAAGGCATACAGGGCACATGGTGCTAGACCCCTATTATTATAGACCAATAAACACCCCTATTATTATAGTCCAATAAACACCCCTGTTATTATAGTCCAATAAACACCCCTATTATTATAGTCGAATAAACACCCCTATTATTATAATTCAATAAACACCCCTATTATTATAGTCCAATAAACACCCCTATTATTATAATTCAATAAACACCCCTATTATTATAGTCCAATAAACACCCCTATTATTATTGTCCAATAAACACCCCTATTATTATAATTCAATAAACACCCCTATTATTATAATTCAATAAACACCCCTATTATTATAGTCCAATAAACACCCCTATTATTCATCTCATCTTATCTCATCTCATCATGTTCCTCTTGTACCTTGCGGTGTCGAGGTGAAGTATAGAAAGCGGGAGAGTGCCCACTTATGAGCTTCATGTATCGATATTCCCATGGACTCTATTATTCCCTGCGTCCATCGTTTACGTGGTCGGCCTCTTCCTCTGCTTCCCTCTGGTCTGTACATCATTGCTTGTTGTGGTATACTGTTAGTTGGTAACCTACTTGCATGGCCAAACCATTTGACTTGCTGCCTTCTAATAAAATCTAGTGCAGCTATAACCCCCACTTTAGACCTGATTTCTTCATTTCTGATCTTATCTCTTCTTGATACATTGAGTATTCTTTTCAGGAATCTCATTTCTGTTGTTGTGATTTTTCTTTTCTCTTTTTCTGTCATTGTCCAGGTTTGGCATTGGTAACATAGAGTTGGTAGGAAGATTGTGTTGTAAAGTGCTTTCTTAGTAGTTATTGATACATGTTTGTTCTTTAGTATTGGTGCCATTTGTCCAATGAGTTGGTTTGCCTTATTGCATCTATTTTCGATCTCGTCTTCTGATTTGCCATTTGATGATATTATACTTCCTAGGTACTTGAAACTCTTTACTTGTTTCAAGGGATGTTCGTTTAGGTGAATCGTTGTTGCTTTTTCTTCTTTAGTTATAGTCAATACCTCTGTTTTACTTGTGCTAATTTTCATGTTATGTTCCCTACACATTTCGTTTAGACTATTCATGTGGTCTTGTAATTCAGCTTCTGATTTTGCTATTAGTGCTTGGTCGTCCGCAAACAGGAGTTCTCTAATGGTTAGATTTGCAGATGGTTCTTCTTCTGTGTTCTCGTCATGCGGTGTTCTTGCGGTCTCTGTTTGGCTGGTTTCTTTACATATGTTGTCTATATATGTTATAAACAAGAGAGGGGACAGGACACAACCTTGTCGTACTCCGGATCTTATGGTGAAGGGTTCTGAGTGTCCTCCAGTTGCTCTCACTATGCATTCACTGTTGTTGTATAAGCTTCTACATAGGTTTGTTAGATGTGTACTCACTCCATATTGTTTAAGGATTTCCCACAGCTTGTTTCTATCTACTCTATCAAATGCCTTTTCTTGGTCGACAAAGGCTAAGTAGAGTGTTTCATTGAATTCGATTGATTTTTCTATAAGTTGTCTAAGAGCAAAAATGGCATCTGTGCATCCTTTGTTTTTCCTAAATCCAAGTTGTGTTTCGCTTAGCTGGGGTTCTATAATAGTTCGTAATCTTTTCTCAAGAATTTTGCAAAATATTTTCCCAGTATGACTCAACAGTGAAATGCCTCTGTATTGTGTGCAGTCTCTTTTGCTGCCTTTGTTTTTCCAAATTGGGATAATTATGGCGTTTCCCCAGTCTCGTGGTGTCTGTTGTTCTACCCAAACATGGTTGAATAGTCTATGTAGCCATGCTGCTTCCTACTTCTCTTGCTGCTTTAATTAGTTCATTTGGTATTTCATCTTGTCCTGGTGATTTGTTCAATGGGGCTAAACTGATGGCTTCTATAATTTTTTCTTTCAGTATGTCTGGTTCTAGTTCTTCGGTGGCATCTGTGTCGGTTTCTTGAATTCCTGTGACATATGATGGGATGTTGAGAAGTTGTTCGAAGTACTGTTTCCATCTTATTAGGATTTGTTTTTGTTCACTTATTGGTTCTCCATTTTCGCTATTAATTATTTCAGTTGGGTCAAAGGGTTCTCCTCTGGTTCTCATTGCACTTATCTTTTTATAGAAGTTTCTAGTTCCCTCCTTGTAGTTTTTATTTAGAGTTTCTCCATACTCCTCCCAGTCTTTTTGTTTTTCTCTCTTTACTATTCCATTCACATGTCTTCTCGCTATTCTATATTCTATGTAACCACATTCCTGTTTGCTTGTCAACCACTTTTTATATTTTACTTTTTTGTCTTTTACAGCTTTCTTTACTTCTGCATTCCACCAACTTGTTATTTTCTTTATCCGTGACTTGCGTTTTTTCGTGGTTCCACATGTTATCTTTGCAGTATTTAAAATGCTTGATTTGAACATCTCCCATTCTTCTTCCACTGTCTTTCTTTCCATGGGTAATTTTACAAAGATTTCAGTTAGTCCTTTTTCATAATTTTCCCTCACTGCCTCGTCTTTGAGGGTTTTTGTTTAAGTTTACTGATTCGCATGGCATGTATTTTCCTGGTCTTTGCTTCCTTCTACTGATGATTCTTATTGTGGCAACGACTGCTTTGTGATCTGTGTTTATACCTAAGTTGGGCACTGCCCTTGCATCTAATATATTTCTCTTTCTGTTATTTCTTGTTAATTTAAAATCAATTTGGCTTTTAGTATCTAGATCATACCATTTATACTAGGTGTATATTTGTGAGTCTTTGTGTTTATAGAATGCAATTGTTATATAGAGGTCACGCTGGCTGCATAGCTCTATCAGTCTACTTCCGTTACAATTTCTTTCATTATGTTGGTCTCCAAATGCTCCTTGATGTTTTTCTATGCCCACTCTGATTTGTCCTAGTCTTGCATTGAAGTCTCCCATAACTATGATGCTGTCCTGCTTATCTATTTTATTAGCACGTCATGCATGTCTTCGTAGAAGTCCTCGCATTCTTGCTCATTATTGTTTGTATTATATGGTGCGTATGTTTGTACAAAGTGGAGAGTGGAAAAGAAGAAGTAACAAAGACATTTATGATCTGTTTAAGTCCCCGCTAATCACTGGTATCATGAAGGCTAATAGACTACAATGGCTGGGGCATATAGAAAGAATGGAAGATAATAGGGAAACAAAACTCGCTTACACTCAGGAAATAAATGACCGTAGACCCTTAGGTAGACCAAGAAGACGGTAGAGAGATAATATATATACAGACCTACAAGCACTTGAAATCAACGACTGGCAAGAGAAGGTCCACCAGAGAGACGAATGGAGACGGATTGTATCTGCAGCAAAGAACCTCAATGGCTCGGAACGCTGAAGAAGAAGAAGTATATTTGTACATATGTTGTAATTGTTTGTTCTTTTATTCTTACTGTTATGATTGTTTCTGATATATATTTTATTTCTAGTATTCCTCTTGCAAGCCGTGGTTCAATTACTATTCCCACACCGTGTCATGCCCTTTCTGCCGTTCCACTCCAGAGTAGACACAAACGTGTAACTGTGGTGGATCTCCTTGCATCCTTCCCCCTTTATTCTGGAGTCCGCTATTCCCATCAGTACAATTTTCCTCTCTTTCATTGTTTCTATAAGTTCGTCTTCTTTACTATTAAAACCGCAGACGTTCATTGTGCCTATTTTTTGAATCGCTGATCTATCTTGTAATCCATTAACATTGCCAGGTCTATAACCATTAGGGTCAGTCCGTTTATACTTCTTAGTTTTTCTACGAGCAGTATGGAGATCCCATATTATTATTGTCTAATACACACCCCTATTATTATAGTCCAATAAACACCCCTATTATTATAGTCCAATAAACACCCCTATTGTTATAGTCTAATAAAGACCCCTAGTATTATAGTCCAATAAACACCCAAATTATTATATTATAATAAACACCCCTATTGTTATAGTCCAATAAATACCTTATTATTATAGTCCAATTATCACCTCTATTATTCTAGGCCAATAAACACCCTATTATTATAGTCCAATCGTCACCCCTATTATTCTAGCCCAATAAACACCCTGCCGGTCTCTCTGGCTGTGGGGTTACAACACTTTCTCTCTGTAATCCCGTTTATCACGCAGAGTCTCGCAGCGGAGCGAGAGCTGAGGCGGTTCGACCCCCGCTCGTGACTTGCGGGATACTGAGCCGGCCGCTCAGAAAGCAATGGCAAACTACTGAGCGTAATCTTGCCAAGAGATCAACAGACAGCTGAAAGATGCTGCTGTTGACAGCTAAGTCCTGTAAAAGGATACGCAAACAATAAACACCCTATTATTATAGTCCTGTCGTCACCCATATTATTCTAGTCCAATAAAGTCCCTATTATTTTAGTCCAATCGTCACCCCTATTATTCTAGCCCAATAAACACACTATTATCGTAGTCCAATCGTCACCTCTATTATTCTAGTCCAATAAACACCCTAATATTATAGTCCAATCGTCACCCCTATTATTCTAGCCCAATAAACACCCTATTATCATTGTCCAATCGTCACCTCTATTATTCAAGTCCAATAAACATCCTATTATTATAGTCCAATAAACACCTCTATTATTATAGTCCAATAGTCACCTCTATTATTGTAGTCCAATAAACACCCTATTATTATTGTCCAATAGTCACCCCTATTATTGTAGTCCAATAAACACCCTATTATCATAGTTCAATAAACACAATATCATTAAAGTCCAATAAACACCTCTATTATTATAGTCCAATAGTCACCTCTATTATTCTAGTCCAATAAACACCTCTATTATTATAGTCCAATAGTCACCTCTATTATCATAGTCCAATAAACACCTCTATTATTATAGTCCAATAAACACCTCTCTTATTCTAGTCCAATAGTCACCTCTATTATTCGTCCAATAAACACCTCTATTATTATAGTCCAATAAACACCTCTATTATTATAGTCCAATAGTCACCTCTATTATTCTAGTCCAATAAACACCTCTATTATTCTAGTCCAATAGTCACCTCTATTATTGTAGTCCAATGGTCACCTCTATTATTATAGTCCAATAGTCACCTCTATTATTCTAGTCCACTAAACACCCTATTATTATTGTCCAATCGACGCTCCTGTTGTGATTTGATCGTATCAGTTCCATTCACCTTGATTCTGCATTTGGGAAGACATTTCTTCTTTTTAATTACTATTTTTTGGTTTTGTTGTTTTGTTTGTTTGTTTGTTTGTTTGGTGACTTTTTATATTATTACAACTAAGACTCCGCGTTGAAGGATTACGAACGCAGTTCGCGATCCCGCATACCCGCTTTCGAAACACAACTACGGGCGATTTGGCAGCAGACAGCTTTGCGCTGGTTATTTTTACAAATTGGTATGGGTGCTGATCGTTCAAAAAGCAATGGCAAACTACAGAACGTAAACTTGCCAAGAGATCACAACTGCGAAAATTGCTGGTGTTGAATGCGACGTCCTGTAAAGGATATGCAACTAACTTTGAACGTGTAATTATATCTATCATTTCTTGTAATTCTGTTTCATTTTTATCTATCGAAACCGTACCACTAGAATATTGCATGTTGTTTCAGTTATGGAACAAACTGATATTCCGGGTATGTCTTGTATGGATGTCAATGCTGTAAAATTCAACAGATGTTCAGCCACAGTTGGATGTTACGGCTGCTCAACTTCAGTGAGATGGTTGAATTATTCACATCATCGACCGGTTAAACCCGGCGGACCTCAGTGTGGCGTAAAACCAGAGTGCAGCCTCAGTGGGACGTTAAACTGTTCCACCTCAGTGGGACGTTAAACTGTTCGACCTCAGTGGGACGTTAAACTGTTCCACCTCAGTGGGACTTTAAACTGTTCCACCTCAGTTGGACGTTAATTAAACTGTTCCACCTTAGTGGGACGTTAAACTGTTATACCTCAGTGGGACGCTAAATTCGTTCGACCTCAGCGGCCCTGTTAAACTATTCCACCTCAGCGGGACGGTATAAACTGATCGAACTCAACGCCCTGTTAAATTTTCAGCAAAAATGCCTACAAAGAATTTGGATAACAATGCAGTGACATCACCGGGAGACAAACATGGAGGCATGTGAATTCATTACAAAGGAAGACAACATACCAACATCCATTATGAACGAAACGCTTCAAAAACACAAAACACTTTGGCAGGACGGCGCGAGAAACTTCATAAATATTTAAACAAGCAATTCAACACGATGTTTCGTATTTACACCCAGAGGATATGACGCACTAGACAACATAAAATTTGAAAGCTATAGTTACCGACTGGGATTCGAACCTGTCACCCTCAAATTACGACACCGCCTCGCTGCAGGAAGAAATGTACTTCGACGCATTGGTGACAGGTTCGAATCCATGTCGGTGACTATAGCTTTCAAATTTTATGTTGTCTAGTGCGTCCTCTGGTCTCTACTTCCTTCTTCTCCTTCTATGATCGCCAAACAATACTATGTGTGTTTATTTATGTAACTGTCTCGGTGGCCTCAACGGGTTCCCCAATTGATTTCCTATTTATGCTGGCATACCCATTAATGGGGTCTGTCTTTACCTTATGCTTTTAATTAAGGATTGTATAACCGCTGCAGCTTTCAATACACCCGTGTTAGGTTTCTCCAAGTGATGAAAGTTTCATGAAGACGCCTGGAAGCTGTAGAAGAATGCAGAGAATATCGTGGACAGAGTAGAAAACGAAGAAGAAGAAGAGAAGGGGGAAGATGAGGAGGAGGAGGAGGAGGTGGAGGAGGATACCTGAGGTAAAGGAAGACGATTATTAGGATGAGGAAAATATTGGAGGAGGAGGGCGACGACGAAGAAGACGAGGTGGAGGAGGATGGAGAAAAAGAAGAAGACAAAGAAAAGGAGGAGGTGGAGGAAGTGGGTGGGGGGAAGGAGGAAGAAGTAAAATAAGAAGAATATCCTTTGTCTGTTAAAATAAGATAGATGTGTATAGTATTGTGCATCTTTAAAAAATGTTCCGCACTAGAATAAGAAATCGTTTCTCCTAATGCAAATTGATGCCCCAAAGAAGTATTTGCTTTATCATCAATTCCCGTTATTGGAAACGGCTCGACTCAACCAATAATAAATAACAATACACACCGATTGGTCATGTGACATGGCAGCAGCCAATAGAATGCAGGATACAATAGGTCACCAGCGTGAAACGAGCTAATGAAAACGGACGTACATTGTACGTTACCCAGCACGTGAACTGGACTGTCAATTTCCAGCTGTTTTAGACAAGAGATTGGTCATCCAAACTAGATTGTCATCGCTAGTCTGTCCTCGGGTAAATTCCATCATTTGCAGCAAGGGGGTCTGGCAATCCCGAACTGGGGTCAAATCTTTTATGGAAGTGTGTCTTTTCTAACTCTTTCTATTTCTGGCAACTAAGACTTTTCATGAAGTAAGACGTAGACATGTTAAAGATGCGTGCAGATCTACAAATTAATTTGAAAGACCTTAGACCTGTAAATTATTGAACGTATACTGTCCAAGAGATCACAACAGCAAAAAAATGCCTGTGTTGACTGCAATGTCCTGTAAAGGATATGCAGTTAACTTAGACCTGTAAACAGATAATATATTTGAAACAACAAGGTGTAATAAAGATTGATAAGGAAGTAGGTCAATAGCAGCCTATTAAGAGGGGTGTGCGACAGGGATATGTAATGTCTCCAGACCTTTTTTCCCAATGTAGTGAAAATATTTTTAGAAATTTAGAATACATGATTGATTTGATTGATTGATTGATTGATCTAGGAACCGAATCACAGCATGAAGACATGAAAAGAATCACCATTAGGAACATAACACCAATAACATTAGATATGCGGATGATACTGTATTGATTGCAGACAATGGACAGGATCTGCAACAATTAGTAGATGCGATTATTGTACACAGTGAACAACTCATTTATTCATTCATTCATTCATTCATTCAGTAGCATATCCTTTGCAGAACCTCGCTCCCATAACAAACTTCCGGAAAACCTCTCGATCATAAGCAAGATGTCCCGCGTCCGATAGACCCATCTGGATATCAACCGCCACATCCTGCACCAATCTTCTCTTTCGCCTTCCTCTTCCTCTCTTCCCAGGCATATACCCCTCCATTATTGTTCTCTCCAAACTTTAGTGACGTTTCAAGTGACCAAAATATTTCAATTTTCTTTGTTTTATCGTTTTTAATAGTCAACCTTCTTCAATATTCAGCTCTTGAAGTGTTGACGCATTTGTTCTTTTCTTTACTACCCAAGATATTCTAAGAACTCGTCTATAACATTTATATTCAAAGGTATTTCTGCGCTGCTCAGCTTGTTCAGTAAGCTGTCCAGGTCTCACAGGCGTATGTTGCAATGGAAAGATGCATGCTCTTAAAAGATCTAATTTTTGTAGTTCTGTCTGTCCCATTCCATAATTTATTCAGTTGTTTAAGTCTTTGAAGAGTGAAAGACTAGGATAAGAATTAAAGTGTAAGAAGACAGAAATTAGGGTTGTCTCTAAGAAGAAAGAAAGAACACAATGTAATTTACAGCTAAATGGGAATATTCTTAAACAAGTGAAACAGTACAACTATCTCGGAACAGTCATAACACCTGATGGGAGATGCATTGAAGAGATTAGAACAAGAATTGCCATGACGAAGGTAGATTTCTGCAAGATGGAAAACATACTGACCAATAAAAAGATTTCATTGTGAAAAAGAGAGTTTCAGTGCTACATAGAACCTATACTTTTGTATGGATGTGAAATGTGGACAATTGGCAGACAAGCAGAAAAAAAACTTGTATTAGCTGTTAAAATGAAGTGTGGTTTCTCAGGAAAATGCAAAAAATACCACGGACAGACAGAAAACATAAATGAGCAAGTCCTACAAGAAACAAAGGAAAACCGTAAATTGATTAGTGAAATTAGACGTAGACAGTCAACATTTTTTGGTCACGGTATGAGAAGAAATACATTGGATAACTTGACAACTAGCAAGATCGAGGAGAAGAGAACAAGGGGAAGGCAGAGAAGTAAATACCTGGGTGGCTTGGCCACGTGGTATGGTAGAGACAAGAACACTGAGCTGATCAGCAACTCTGGTGATCGCGTGAAATGGCGAATTATAACCGCCCACGCTTATCGCCATGGCACATGGTGAATGGATCAAGTAGTAAAAGATAACGTTTGGTCATAGCCGTTGCTGGTAGTTGGCATAATGGCTTACTACAGAATGCTGGACTCGTGTTGGTATGAAAGCATTCAGACAATAGGGATTACTACAATTAGATTAATGGTAATTTATTTAGAGATTGGCTCGAGAATACTGACAGACCGCCTTGCCTAATTATGGACAATGCATCATATCACAATGTTGTTGCCCAAGAAGACAAAATACCTACGGCATCGAGCACAAAGGAAACAATAAAGGTATGACTCCTAAGGGAAAATATACCATTTCCAGAAACGTATTTTAAGCTAGAGTTGTTGTCCCGTGTAAAATAGACGTAAAAACCTTATGGGAATGCCCCGAATGCTGTGATGTCGGTTCCTAAATCAATCAATCAATCAATCAATCAAAAAGCAAGAAATAACAAATCGATAAGTTGAAAGAAAAGCATAGCCACAGGTGCTTGAGATTTCCGCCGTACCATTCTCATACCCTATAGAACTTGTGTGGGCTAAAATTAAAGGACAGGTGGCAGCTGACAATACTACATTCAAATTGTCTGACGTCAAGGTATTAATCTAGTTCGCGCTATTAAGTACTGATAAAAGTTACTGCGAAAAATGTGAGGACCATGTGTTTTAAGAGGAAGGTAACCATTGGAGAAAGGATGGACTGAATTTTATGCAACTGAGAGCAGTCATCAACCTACTGGAGTCGTCCAATACAGATGTTCCCTTACTTCATATAAGCACTTGCTTCTCATGGCCCCTAAATGAAGTTGCTCGCAAATGATATTTCTACCACCTTTGTACTTTCTAAACGAGAAGCCTAATGTCCTTATAATTTTCCACAAGGTTGTTTTGGATAACTCTATGCCATGGTCTTTCTCAACCAAACCTTAAGTTTTCTTACAGTCATTGTTATTATTTTTTTTTTTTCCGTATCCAACATTTTTGTAATAGCTCGCCTTTTGACCTCTTTGTCAAAGCTGTCTACAATTACTTTTCTACCTACCGTTTGCTTATTTAGTAGTGGTGTCATTCCAGATTCTTGCACCCATCGACGAAATTACCGTTTACTCAAACCCAATACATGCACTGTTTTTTTCTCGGGATTTATAATAATATGAAAAAAGTTTCCCGCGATTAGCTTCTTGGCAAATATTATGTATACATCTTCTTGGCGATGCTTTGGAGTGTAAAACATTTTATTTTCAACCCCGTTCAACAATATTCACACATTAAGATGTTAGTGATAAATAGTAAGATATTATAAAATAAAAAGATTTCATGAAAGCACCCACTATAGGCAGAATTATGGACGTCATCTCTGTACACTTTGTTCCACTATGTGACGTGTTTCTCATGAGGAAATCCCCGTCCACCACGGAGAATATTCATTATGGAACACTGATATTTCCATGTGAAGATGTAGTACATTTCATAATATGCACTTAATTTCTGACCCGTAAATTATATACCGAATATAAAACAAACATTGAGATCTGCTGTACAATCTCCAGAACAAAAATTATTTTGTTGAGTGTATATAATGATACGGTTATATCAAATCAATCAATCAATCATGTGCCATGCCGGAAAGCGTGGGCGGTCATGACTCGCCATTTCACTCGATCACCAGTGTCGTGGATCAGCTCAGTGTTCATGTTCCGTCCATGCCATGTGGCCAAGCCATCCGGGTATTTTCCTCTCGGTCTTCCTCTTGGTCTGTTCCCTTCGATCTTGCCAGTTGTCACCAAGTTATATGCTATATCTCAAAATTTTTCCCTCAGTTGATTATTGAGTTATAGATTTTTATACAGGGGCAAACATTTGTGAACGCACTATAGGATTTTCAGCAAAGTATTATTCACGTATGCACTTCTTATGGTATGCAGTATGCACCTGACGAGATGCAGCGAAAAATGCCAGGCCAGAAATCGTGCGATCTTTGCTGTATGGCATCTGTGTTTGATTTAGGAAGAGCTTGGAATAAACGGAGATGTTTCTGAGGCAAACTCCGTAGCTCCAGCGACGATCCCCAGAAGTTTCCGTGAAAATTGCATTCGTGAACCGAATGACGCAATCAGGAACGAACCCATGACCATCGGAGCGCGAGGCTGTCGGTCTAACCACTTCGCCACGGAGACTCAATCGTATTCCAAGAACAGCCCAATACGTTAGAATGCAGAACTGGAAACCCCGTGACAGACTCTAGCACTGTCCAGAAGGAACAAGGACATTCTGCAGGAGCCCAGCTGCAGGAGCAGATCAAGGGAGATGATACTGGACGGACTCCCATGTGGTTTTGAGGAATATCATCAATAGAACAGATCCAGAATACCAGTGACCAAGATCTTTAGGGAGACATGAACGCCTACGCCAGTTGCCATGATACATGGTGATCGTTAGGAGTGAATTTATCAAAGTGATGACATAAATTCAAAAAGAACAAACAACAATAATAACAACAATGGAAGATAAAATCTATGGACCACTGGGTGAATTAATCAAAGACAGTTAAATTCATACAAGAGACAACGTTGCAGTTAAAGATAAATTTCAAGTGATCAAACGAAAGAAGAAGACGAAGAAGAAGAAGAAGAAGAAGAAGAAGAAGAAGAAGAAGAAGAAGAAGAAGAAGAAGAAGAAGAAGAAGAAGAAGAAGGAGGAGGTGGAGGAGGATGAGGAGAGGTAGAAGGAAGAGGTGGAGGAGGAAGAGAAGAAGAAGGAGAAGAAGAAGAAGAAGAAGAAGAAGAAGAAGAAGAAGAAGAAGAAGAAGAAGAAGAAGAAGAAGAAGAAGAAGAAGAAGAAGAAGAAGAAGAAGAAGAAGAAAAAGAAGAAGAAGGAGGCGGAGGAGGATGAGGAGAGGTAGAAGGAAGAGGTGGAGGAGGAAGAGTAGAAGAAGAAGAAGAAGAAGAAGAAGAAGAAGAAGAAGAAGAAGAAGAAGAAGAAGAAGAAGAAGAAGAAGAAGAAGAAGAAGAAGAAAGAAGAAGGAAGAAAGAAGGAAGAAGAAGGAAGACGACAGACGACGGATGACTGAAGACGGAAGACGGAAGACATCAGAAGAGGAAGAAGAAGAAGAAGAAGAAGAAGAAGAAGAAGAAGAAGAAGAAGAAGAAGAAGAAGAAGAAGAAGAAGAAGAAATATATGTATTTCTACAAGACAATCTTTCTACCAACACTATACAACCAATGCCAAACCTGGACAATGACAGAAACAGAGAAAAGACAAATTGCTGCAACGGAACAATGGTTCCACAGAAGAATACTCAACGTATCAAGAAGAAGGAAAATCAGGAATGATGAAATCAGGACTAAAGTGGGTGTTATAGATGCGGTATATGCCATTAGAAAACAGCAAGTTAATTGTTTCGGCCATATAATTAGGCTACCAACTAACAGTATACTAACATGCAGCAAAATACAGACCAAACGAAACCAAAAGAACAGGTCGACCTTGCAAACGATGTAAGAGGGAATAACAGAGTCCATGGGAATCTCGGTATATGAAGCCCATAAACGGGCACTTTTCCGCTGTTTATGCTTCAACTCCACACCGCAAGTACAAGAGGAACAAGATGAAGATGAGATGACGAGTATTCTCCACTTAAGGAAACGTTTTCTTCTCTCAATTTCTGGAAATTAAATGTTTCCCTCCCCTGCCCGCCAATAGTTCGCATGAAACTGGGGATGCGTGCTTGTTAAGTTCCCCCAGGACATTATATTTGCAGAAACTTGGATTCCAGACAGTCTGTTTAGCATTGGTAATGAACGTACAATAACGACGTCTACTTATGACGCGAGTTCGGTTGTTGTAGCAACTTTATCCGTTAGTCAGTAAATTTAGGCAGTTAAATGAGTTTAGTCCGGACCTGGTATCAAGAACAACCTCAGAGAAATGAATACCAACTTGTAAAGAGCATTAGAAAGAGCGCATAACAGATCTTTACATCTCCTCCCAACACTTTACTGAGGAAAATGGAGGAAGAGAAGAAGAGGAGTCAGTTTAGTTATGAGTTTTGGACGGGGCAGTCTAGGATTCTGTTGGCAGGAGGCCAGGCTATTATTTCCCGCATTGAGTGGGTAATCATTGAATTCTGCTTCGTCTCAATTGAATTGTATAACTTTACGTGTCTAGCATCGAAGTCTGTTGTCGTGGTCACGTCGATGTCTTTGTAAGTAAGTACATGCCTCCTGTACATCGGGTCTGTTGTGGTCACGTCGATGTCTTTGTAAGTAAGTGCATGCCTCCCGTACATCGGGTCTGTTGTCGCTGTCACGTCGATGTCTTTGTAAGTAAGTGCATGCCTCCCGTACATCGGGTCTGTTGTCGTTGTCACTCTATGTCTTTGTAAGTAAGTTCATATCTCCTGTACATCGAGTCTATTGTCGCTGTCACGTCTATGTCTGTGTAAGTAAGTACATGCCTCCTGTACATCGGGTCTGTTGTCGCTGCCTCGTCTATGTCTATTTTGTCTAGGCCTATTTTGGCTCGAAATGTTCTTTGACAATGTGGGCAAAGAATGCTTGACGTTCCAGGAGTATCTTCTGCAGTGAGTTTTTCTGTCCAGTCTTTTTTTCACAGCTCTTGCAGTCCTGGTTGCCTCACAAGTGACTGCATTACCCTGCAACGGACATACAACGCTTAAACGTTGGACACTACCTGCACAGGAAATAACATGAATATGATTGAATCACCAAACAACGAAAATTATACATTAAACTTTACTAGAGAACAAGATCACAAGTATCAAATTGGACGCAAACAACAAACACACACCGATATACCTACATGAAAAACACTACATGAATATATATAGATATATGGAGCTCGTATCTATGGACGCATGATCTATGACACAGGTGCCCGTCCCACAACAAGGCAACAAGGAAACAGTCCAGCAACTTTAATAAATATTTATTATTACTAAACTGTTTCCTTGTTGCCTTGTTTTTGGACAGACATCTGTGGCATAGATCATAGATACGAGCTTAATAGCGAGGGCAAATATAGTTGTTTAATAAAGCTGCGGGTAGCCAAAACTAGTGCACTCCAGTGGGCACTCACGTATTTGTAGTTTGTTGTTGTTGTTGTTGTTGTTGTTGTTGTGTTTGCTCGCTTTGAACACAAGTGTAGTCTATACACGTGTTACTACTTCAAGTGTACTAATTGGTTTTTGTGTGCGGATTAACATTCCCTTTAACCAGTGTTCCTCGCCATCAAGGGAACCCACTCCGATTTCTAAGGTACTTGTAATTTGCATTTCCCATGTCAAGGACGAGAAGTCAATATTTCAATCCAAATGACCGGTGTAGGGGTTGAAACCGCTACCTCGGCATCAGCGCACTAGAAGGTTTAGAGCGAGCTCTGTTATCCATTGGGCCGTGCTGGTTTCCAACGCTCTCTCAGCCAAGTCAAGAACTGGGCAAATATACAACACGTCTCGAAGCATGAACCTTCATTGGGTCTGTCATGTGATAGTACAAATACCACCAAGTAATGCAGCTTTACAGACCACAATTATGGAAAACACAGGACGTTGCGGTGACTAGCCTTCATCAACAAACAAATACAAAAATCACAACATATTCTTCTTCTTCTGCGTTCATCCGGATTTTTTTTCGGATGTGACTGCGTTGTGCCTGTTTACAGCAGAGCTGCGTTCTTGCGCCGTTAGGCCGACACATCCGACTTCTGCGGGCATTTGTTGACCGGGTTAACCTTCCCGGAAATCACAACATATAAACACGGGGAAGACACTGCAGTGACTACATTAAGTCATAATAACTGAATGAGAAGAATGGAAAACATTAAGGGGAAAAAAATGAGAACAATGAAAAGAAAATGAAGAAAATGTGCTACGTATTTCAGAATCCCAGGCTGTTAGACTATTTTCTGGCATGTGATGAGCCACGCCATGTTGTAACCCTGACTGCACGGAGGTATTGGTGGAAACCCTCTCTCTCTCATTTAACCAGGCGACGACGCAGATGTTAAACTCTGGCCAGGGACTGACCGGAGGATCCGGCCGAGAATCATGACTCTGATGTAGGTCAGATGGACATATAATCAGACTGCCATTGGTACCATCACTGTTGAGAATCTTCACTGGTTGTTGAAGATGAGGACGGAGCCTGTATGGGAATGCTCAAGTGTGTGATGTCGGTTCTTGACCAAACTCAACTCAACTCAACTCAACTCAACTCATCTCAACTCACCTCAACCCTCGTCAGGCAGCGCTCTTGACATCATCAGCGTAGCTTCCCATCAACAAATTGAGTGTTGTGAGAATACTATAAGCATAATTCATCCAGATTTATGTCAGGTATAACGGTTATGGTTTGTTAGGAAGACAGCAGGACAGTACCATGACAGTCTCATCCTGGCATACGCACGTTTGGATAAATGAACCAGCCTGAGTGAGGCCTTGTTACTTCATGTTCCTAGTTCCCTTTTCTTAAATAGCTGTTGATTGAGTTTAGTGAAACACCCTAGACCAGTGGTTCTCAACCGGTGGGGAATTCCTCCCCCAGGGAGGAATTTTAGGGTTTCCGGGGGGGGGGGGGGGGACGTTAAGATTATTTCAAGATAGCGTTAATACAAGAACCGATTACTTGATATTGTTTTTCCCTTCATACTTTACGGTTCTGTACGTCTCACCCTTCTAGAATCCACTTTATAACGTAAGTAGAACCACAAATCACGTTTTATGTGGACGTCTAGACTTGTTTTAGTATGTGCTATTAAATTTAGCTTCCATTATTACGTATACTGTGTAAGGGCTGGGCGGGGGGGATTTTTAGGTTGGAAATACAAAAAGGGGGGGGGGGAATGACGTTCTGAAAATATGGTGAAGGGGGCACGAGCCAAAAAAGGTTGAGAACCACTGCCCTAGACCAACGTCTGGCAAATGTCGGTACAGAACCCACAAGGAAATGGTGACAGAGTATCCTTTTTGGGCTCTAAAATTAAGATGAGAAAAGAATTGAACAGCATACTTTTTGGACGCCAAAACAAAAACAAGAAAAGATGACAGCAACTTTCTGGGCGCCAAGGCAAACCAATATTGACTAACGTTTTTTTGGTTTCATGTTCAGCTTGCAGACACGTTTCGCACAGTCTTCCTACGCGATTCCTGCGCCGCGCGGGCGTGAGTATCATATCCCAATGGGGTTTCTTTATTGTGCATTCGAGGTATCTTTGGCATTCAGACATGTTTATATATTATCTACAATCAACTTCTACTGATGAATGGATTGAGTTGTATGTCTTAGTTTTTATCATCATCATCATCATGTGCCCTGCCAGCTGTCGTAGGCGTTCACGTCTTTCCACAAATCTCTGTCCTTGGTGTTCTGGGTAATCTCTGCTGATGATATTCCTTCATACCACCGTCTCAATCCACCCAGCAACATTTCTCTTGATCTTCCTCTGCCTCTTTTCGAACTTATGTTTCCGGTTGTAGTGATAGTCTCCAATTGTTCATGAATGCTCCAAGATTCACTGCCATGTAACAAATCAAGTTCTATATAGCATTTTATCACTCTCTTGTTTACAAACAGTGATAGTGACTTATTGCATGAGATACTTATCATTTTCTGGAATTCAGCTTGTTAATATATATTATTACATTATTTTCGCCAATTTCCCCCTACAATATTTATTTTGGTTACGCGTACTCAGGCCATAGTCAGCTATATATACGTGTTTGTTTTTATTGTGTCTCCTCAAGAATGAAAGATATATTTTTGTTTCATTTCATTCTATTGACACGTCTGAGGTGTTTTCTTTGACGTTTCGTCCCTCAGTGATTCAATGACGACTTTGACAAATCTGCAAAACTATCACATTACATGGGATGGTTGAGTTGCGTTCAGTCAAGAACCGTCATCCCAGCTATTGGGACATTTCTATTCGTGTCCGCCATCATCTTCTACAGCCATCGAAAAGTCTCAATACTAATCATACCAGTAGCAATCTGATTATGTGTCCGTTTGGCCTTTCTTTAGAGTCCTGAGTGTCGGTCAGATCCTCTAGTCTCTCCCTGCAGCATCATTCTCTCCAGGCTGTGGTGATCTATCTGTTCTTCTGCACTATACACACCATCCCAAAGCATCCTAACCACGCCTGCCTTATCCTGCTTCAGTACCCTAATGGATGCAGAGAAAACGTATCGACAGTGACTTCATCGTTGACTGTAAATGAATCACCACGAAGTAAAGTCTCATTAAGCACGCCGAAAAGTGTCTACATCCATTGCTAGTTCTCATGCCCAATGTACCTTCATTCACAAGCTATCTACAATTTTCTGTGTCCACCATCTTGCTCCGTGGTGAAGAGGTTACGAACGCATACCCGCGTTCGAAACATAGCTGCTCGCGATTTGGCAACAGACCGCGTTGCGTTGGTTTTTTACGAAATACGAAATGGTATTGGTGCCGGTCGTTCAGAAAGCAATGGTAAACTACTGAACGTAAACTTGTCAAGAGATCATAGCAGCAAACAATGCTGGTGTTGATTGCAACGTCCTGTAAAAAATACGGAACTAACTTAGACATCGTGCTAGTCGATTCCAGCCTCTTCCTTCACAAACTATGCCTTCATCCATTGCTCTTCCCAAGACATTGTGACGTTTGGCCTAAACGGTCTGCTCCCAAATGCGGTTGACTTCGAGCCCGATATGCTGGAATTATGAAACCGTATTGACTATCTTTCAGCCACAAGCGTTTTATTGAGTATACTTATACTTTTCCTCCTTTTTTTCTGTCTAGTCTACTTAAGTTTTACATTTTATGTAGCCTATTCTAGTGAGTCATTCTTGTTTGTTTTATCTTTCCAGATCATTTCGCACTTTAATCAGTACTTTAGTACGCATTAATTGTATTATATACAATGCCCCATGGCTTCCATACTGCTATCCATCCCCCTATAAAGAAGCTAAGTATGCAATGCATTACCGCAACTTTCTAGCTGTTTACCAGGACACTTGTACAGCTTCACAAACATTTGGCTTCCCTGACTTGTGCTCATAAAATTACCTGGCCAAGATTTACAACGGCCATATTGTGACGCACTTCCTGTTCTGCGCACTGCTTTTTATTCTAGAATCTCGAGACTGCACTGGAAACCATCGACCTGGTTTGTATCAACAGTGGCTGTGTCACCAGGACAGCAAGCCGTCCTGGCGATGAGGACAGTGCTATTGATCTGGCGCTAGTTTCACCTTCACTCACTACAGTGTGTAGATGGGGTGTCCTAGGACACCATGGCAGCGACCACCACCCATGCAGCATATTGGTGGAGAAAGGCAGAACCAGGCAGCACAAGCTAAAGGTAAAGACGTTCCAGTATGACAGTACAGGGCAAGATGTGGTGAGTAAAATAAGACGTGACAAGCGCAGAACGTTTCAGGGCAGGAAGAAAAGGAAAAAAAGCTGGGAGCAGCCACCGTGGTGGAGTTTCGAGGTGGAGAAGGCTTGGGTGGATAAGCGTAGTGCTGTAAGGAGATGGCAAAATGCCAAGAAGAACAGAGCTGGTCATCCTAGTTCCTGCTTGCACTTAGAAAGAGAGATGCACACAAAAGTAAGCTATTTCAAAAAACTGGTCACGGTGGTTAAAAGCGAAAAATGGGCAGAGGTGTGTCAAAGAGTAAGCACAGACAAGTCACTGAAATTGTTCTGGCGACTACATAAAAGCATGAGTGGTGTAGTCAAGAATAAGAGCATTTCTGACTTCCAAGGTGCTGACCTCATCTGGCAGAGGACTGACGAGGACAAGGGCAAAGCCCTCTTTGAACGCTACCTTGAGCAGAGCAACCAGACAGACATGGGAGGCCGGAATCTGGCCAAGGAGGTCACCTCAGACAGATGCAAGGCCCAGGACACTTCGGATGAAGACACAGTGACAGTGAAAGAAATCAAGGCTGTGCTTCGACGATCAAAAAACAGTGCTCCAGGTCCTGATGGCATAAGATACGACGACATAAATAGGTGTACCGACAATGAGCTAGAGAAACTAGCAGACATGTACAACAACAGTATAGGGAGTGCTAGCATCAAGGAGGAATGGTTACACAGCTATCTGATTCCCTTGCCGAAGCCTGACAAAGACCACAAGAAAATTCAGGGATATCGAATTATAACCATGCAGAATACAATAGGCAAGCTGCTGGAGAAGGTAATTGCCAGGAAAATATCAAGCCAACTAGAGAGGCAAGGTGTTTTCCCACCTACCCTGGGTGGGTACCGTCCAAAAAGAGAAACCTGGACCAATGCAGCAGTCTTTGCCCACGATGTCTATGAAGGTTTCCACTCAGGCACTGAAACCGTTGCTGCAGCGATTGATCTTGAGGACGCATACAACAGAGTACCACTGGATTTTTTAATGTTTCAGCTTCTTGAACTAAACGTAAGTCCATTCCTCCTTAGTTGGATCGCTGCAGCTCTCTTCCAACGGAAAGTAGTTTTTAGATGTGGCAGTTGGACTTCGGAACCAACAACAATATATCCTGGCCTACCACAGGGATCACCATTATCTCCGGTACTGTTCAACGCCTACACAGTGAGAATCACCAGTGAGCAGATCACTGGACCTGGCAGGACATTGTCATATGCCGATGATGTTTTAGTGTATCGTCAGGGTAAGGATAGAGAGGAGGTTGCTGTGGAACTACAAACCGAACTCAATCGCATAAGTACTTGGTGTGATGAAGCTGGGGCAATGGTCAACCCAACTAAGGCAACAGTGACCTGGTTCTCGTTGAATAATCATATTGTCAACAATCCAACACCAACTGTAATGCTGTGTTCAGAGACGGTGGAAAGAACGCAGGCAATGAATTACCTGGGGATACGGTTTGATCGAAGCCTTGCTTATAATGTGCACATAGACCAGGTGATAACAAAGGCCAAGCGGGGTTTGGCAGCGATGCGGGTGATGGCGGCAGTAAACTGTGAGCAGCGCCATCTATGTCTTCTGTACGAGGGGCTGGTCATGTCTGTTTTGGAGTATGCAATGGCAATCCTGACTGTCAGCCATAAGCAGATAGAAAGGATGGAAAGGATACAGAATGAAGCTATGCGCATTATTCTTGGATGTACAAGAGATACAGCATGCAGGGCGATGCGCTACCTTCTTGATTTTCCAACCATTGAAGAGAGAATGCAAGTTTGCAGGGCACGTGCCTACCTCAGAATTAACGCAAACACACAGCATCCACTGCATAGTGAAATTAGGAAGGTGAAGGGCAGCAGGTTAAAAAGAGGACGGTCGTGGATGGGTCAAGCCGAGGACATTCTTCAACAGGTGTGTTCACTTGAGGACTTAGAACCTGGCGAGGAGTGGGTGCAAGTGCCAACAGACTTCTGCACATCCTTTTCAGTTTGCATCCAACTAGATAGAAAATGCAGACAAGAAAATCCGGCTGCTGTTGAGGCTGAAGTACAAGCGTTGATTTTCGAGAATTCGCTAGACAGTGACGCGGTCATCTACACAGATGGGTCGGTCGTCCGACATGTGAGAAGCTCATGGGCCTTTACAGCTCGGGCCGGAGGGAGAATTGTGAAGGAGGACTCTGGTGCTTTCACTGAAACCACAAGTAGCCTGACCATGGAAGTCATGGCAGTAAGTAAAGCAATAACATGGCTCGAGACACAGACATTCACTAGGGCTTGTTTCCTTAGCGACTCAATGAACATGATCAAGAGGATAGAGGAGGGGTCGATTCGAAGAGAATGGTTGCTGCCTCTGAAGCGGTCTCGGCTGGCAAAGATTAGTTTCATCTTCGTGCCAGGGCATGCGGGAGTACAAGGAAATGAGCGGGCTGACAAGCTCGCAGGTGAGGCTACTGTTGAGGGCGGACGCGCCATGGACCAGGCTGACATTCTGAATGCTCTACGAGAAGTGAGACTTTTGCAAGAACCAAGTGATGACTGTGAATCTACAACAATGGCCAGACTGCGAGAGCAGCAAATTAAAAGAGGGGTGGCCAAACAAGAACACTACGCAGGAAGCCAAAGAAGATTGATAAACCAACACAGAACTGGCGTCGTTAGCCGCTACACGCTGCGGGATTTGCTGAGGAGGGGATCCGAGCACTTATGGACTGAATGGTCCGATGTGCAACGAGGATGATCTGTCGACTAACTAACTAACTAACTAATTCTAGAATCTGCCCAATGGCAACAACAGAAGTCTTGATTCAGCTTAAACTGATATCAAACCTTGTTCGTGTCGCTGAAATCTGAAACCACGGTGATATGGCTTCACGTGAATCTAACGTAATTTAAAACAATTTAACTTGACTGTCTTAACCTTATCACGCAATGGTTTCCTACCCGCTGAAAGATGTTTAACATGCATGCCGGACCACTTATTTTTCGTACTTGTTCGAGAAGCTTAGATAGGACACTCAATATCCAAAGGTCAACCGTGTGGTAGATGGAGTGGCGTGTGGTGTGGTAGAGCAGGGTGTGGTTGAGTAGCATGTGATGGAGTGGGGTGTGTAGTGTGGGGAATGGGGGATTATGTGTTGTGGAGTGTAGTGTGGAGGGGTAACATGTGGTGGAGTGGGTGTGATGGAGTGAGTGTGGTGAAATAGTATGGGGTTGAGTGGGGTGTGATGAAGTAGCGTGTAATGTGGTGAAGGGGGTGTGGTGGAGTAGCGTGAGGTAGAGTGGGGTGTGGTTGAGTAGCATGTGGTGTGTGGTGCGTTGTGGAGTGGGTGTGGTGAAGTAGCGTGTGGTGGAGTGGGGTGTGGTGGAATAGCGTGTGGTGGAGT
>JACEFZ010001105.1:0-20007 GCA_014155875.1 Cepaea nemoralis | reverse complement strand
CTTGTTCTGGTTTTAAGTACTTTGGCAATTGGTCCCAGATTTGCATCGTTCTTTTGGTGGTATGTAATGGGCATATCAGGCTGTTCTTTTTTTTTGCTCCTTCCTTAGCCCAATCGATCAGTTCTGTCGTTTCCGGGTACTCCACAGTGGGATGGATATCCACTGTATGGTGACCTTATGCTGACTGCTAAGTTCAGAAAGTAGTGTCCTTAGTACTGGCAATTTCCCAGACAGGAGCGCCTCGAGTACTGATTTTGCATCTGTCCATAGCACCACAGGTTGTGTACCATGGCTGGTGTTTAGTAATTTCTCTGTTGCTATCTTGATTGCCTCAATTTCAGCATCATAGTTATGGCAGTACTTTCCTGTTGGAACTCTGGCCGTGTCCCTAGTATTATTTGGGAATTATATGTACACTCCCGCTCCTCCATTTCGAACAGCATTTTGTGCTGACCCATCTGTGTAGACTCGGATCCAGAGGTCCTGTGGGTATTCGTCATCAAGGAAGCTGAGAGTGGCTGTTCTGCGCTGTACACTGTTCTGTTCTTCCTTGTCAAATATTCCTCTCACTTTTGTCTGGATTTGTAGTGATAGTCTATGTTCATCTTTCCATGGAGTTCGCTCTGGAATAGTTGTCAGGGGGATACCAACTGTGGGCAGATCGGTGGTTTCTCTGCAGAGTCGTTGGCCTGGTGGATAAAACTACTTCTAGAACCTCTGCATTTGATTGTTTTTGTTTCCATGAAATACAACATATTTGTCTGTATATCCACATCTCCAGGGCCTCTATGGGACTTTCTAGTTGCTTGTTCAATGTCCAGGCTTCCGCGCCATACAGCAGAGTTGAATATACGTAGCATTTGACAATTCTCATTTTCGATGCGCTGTTAATCCCTCCAGATGTTAATATTGATTGCATGCTGTTAAAAGCATAATTGGTCATTCCAATTCTCACTTTAATTTCTATCTAACTTCTGCCATCATCTGTTATTATGTGTGGCCCTAGGAGGCCAGTAAAAAAATGTTTTCCCCCACAGAGAGGGATAGCAAATAAAAAAAGAAACAATGTCATTTAAAGTATACCATTAGAATTTCAAAAATAAATACAGCAATAAAAAGTCTGATTATAAAATGTAAATAATAAAGAGTCACAAAGTTTTATGTAAGAACTCTGAAAGATTGTTTCTGTGTTTTACAAGATCTCATTTAATTATTAATTCTTTCAATTACAAAATAATAGTAAAAGATTCCAAGAGAGATAATAAAATTATTTCTGGTATATTGATTTATATTTGAAATTCTAGTTATCTCCCGTAGCAATAATATTAGATGATTATGTCCCGTACTCATTGCTTATCTAAGTATCTATTTAGCTATCTGGTAATTGCAGTGTCGCGCTGGATTTAACGTGTTGGTATGGGAGCCGGTCGTTCAGAAAGCAATGGCAAACTACTGAACGTAAAATCTTGCCAACACATCAACAACGGCAGTAAAATGCTGGTGTTTACTACAACGTCCTGTAAGGGATATAAAACTTTAACAAAACATAAATCTGCTAATTCCGCAGAATGCTTGAACAGAATCAGTAATAAGTATAGTGATCAATCAAGGCATTACTATCAATCAAGTTATTATGATATTTTAAATATGCTGTAAGCAACTAGGGAAACGCATGCGTAGTTGAATTGTATGATTTATTATTATAGGAGAAAGTCGCTTAAAAGTCGAAAGGTTCGACATCCTTGTAAACTATATAAAATAACACAAAGTAATGCAGCTTTACATAACAGAATTACGACACATACAGGACGTTACGGCGACTAGCCTTCATCAGTAAACAGGAGGCCAGGGAATTGCACCGGGGATTATCCCATAGCTCAGTCTCTTTTCGCAGAGCGGAAAGCGTCACACAAAGCACGAACTCCGTAGCTCCAGCAACGACCCTCAAGAGTCTCCGAAAAAATGCACGGAATCGAACCCACAACCTTTGGAGCCCAAGGCAGACAGCTTGACCACTTCGCCACGGATATTCCTCTTATTAAAGGAGATATTTTTTTAAAGAAATTGGAGGGATAGTCAAAAAGTAATGCACCATTTGGTAGAGATGGAGAGAGAGAGAGAGAGAGAGAGAGAGAGAGAGAGAGAGAGAGAGAGAGAGAGAGAGAGAGAGAGAGAGAGAGAGAGAGAGAGAGAGAGAGAAGAGAGAAGAAGAAGAAGAAGAAGAAGAAGAAGAAGAAGAAGAAGAAGAAGAAGAAGAAGAAGAAGAAGAAGAAGAAGAAGAAGAAGAAGAAGAAGAAGAAGAAGAAGAAGAAGAAGAAGAAGAAGAAGAAGAAGAAGAAGAAGAAGAAGAAGAAGAAGAAGAAGAAGAAGAAGAAGAAGAAGAAGAAGAAGAAGAAGAAGAAGAAGAAGAAGAAGAAGAAGAAGAAGAAGAAGAAGAAGAAGAAGAAGAAGAAGAAGAAGAAGAAGAAGAAGAAGAGAAGAAGAAGAGAAGAAGAAGAAGAAGAAGAAGAAGAAGAAGAAGAAGAGAAGAAGAAGAAGAAGAAGAAGAAGAAGAAGAAGAAGAAGAAGAAGAAGAAGAAGAAGAAGAAGAAGAAGAAGAAGAAGAAGAAGAATGTACTTTCATCATCATCATCATCATCATCATCATTTGTTTCGCCAGTCTAAAAACTGGTGCTGATCATTTATTCCGCTATCCCCACTTGTATGCAGTTGTCTTTATTTAGTCTACAGATCATCGTCATTGCACATTGAACCATTCAGTTCGCAAAGTGGTCGGATTTCCTCCTTAGTGTCTCACTCGGCGTGTAGCGGCTAACGACAGCTATTTTGTGTTGGTGTATTCTTCTTCTCTGCCTGCCTCCGTACCGCTACAGTTTGGCTTCACCCCTTTTGACTTGATATTCTTGCAATCTTATTTAAGTTTGTTAGTCGAGGTTCCGTCTTCACGGCAACTGGTCGTCCCCATTTTGCCCCGTTCCTGTGCCAGTGAATATCACACAAAATGCTCCCCACTGTCCAATGTGAAAAGTGGAACAGACAGGAGTCTCGACAATCCAACAGCCTGCACAGGTACACTGTGCATAATGCCGTCGCCAGAATTCTAACACAAAACTCCGGCAGTCACCAGAAAATCCTCATTGACCCGGTTTTTCTGTTTCCACATGGCTCTGTCTCTATCCGCAGTGCGACCTGCCAAAAGCGTCGCATTAAGCACGAGCTCCGTAGCTCCAGCGCCGACTCCCAGGAGTCTCCTAGCTTTATGGGAGGGCGCATTGTCTTGAATCAAAGGCAGAATTTGCGTACGCGCGTTTTCAGGTCACAGCCTTTCTTAGTTTGATAAGGAGATCTGCATAGTACTGCCCATTAACCGTGTTGCCATGAAGCATGTAATCTTTCATGTAATAAGGAGATCTACATAGTACTGCCCATTAACCGTGTTGCCATGAAGCATGTAGTACTGCCCATTAACCGTGTTGCCATGAAGCATGTAGTACTGCCCATTAACCGTGTTGCCATGAAGCATGTAATCTTTCATGTAATAAGGAGATCTACATAGTACTGCCCATTAACCGTGTTGCCATGAAGCATGTAATCTTTCATGTAATAAGGAGATCTACATAGTACTGCCCATTAACCGTGTTGCCATGAAGCATGTAATCTTTCATGTAATAAGGAGATCTGCATAGTACTGCCCATTAACCGTGTTGCCATGAAGCATGTAATCTTTCATGTAATAAGGAGATCTGCATAGTACTGCCCATTAACCGTGTTGCCATGAAGCATGTAATCTTTCATGTAATAAGGAGATCTACATAGTACTGCCCATTAACCGTGTTGCCATGAAGCATGTAATCTTTCATGTAATAAGGAGATCTGCATAGTACTGCCCATTAACCGTGTTGCCATGAAGCATGTAATCTTTCATGTAATAAGGAGATCTGCATAGTACTGCCCATTAACCGTGTTGCCATGAAGCATGTAATCTTTCATGTAATAAGGAGATCTACATAGTACTGCCCATTAACCGTGTTGCCATGAAGCATGTAATCTTTCAATATGACACCTTTGACGTCCCAAAAATCAGTCAGCATCACTTTTCTTGCAGATGTTTGTGCTCTTGGCTTGACATGTGTTGGCTGAGCCCGGGGCTTTTCAACTGCCATGCTGGCAATTTTGGATTCTGGGTCATAATGGTGAATCCAAGTCTCATCTACCGTCACTATGGTCGTCAATATGGTTTTCGACCGCCACATGTTGAGCAACTGGCCACAGCAGTCAACCCGTATTTGTTTCTGTTCACATGTCAGCAGGCGCGGGACACAGCGGCCATACACTTTTCTCATGTTCAGTCTGTTGTGTAAATTTCTAAAAACTGTACTCTTACTCAGTTTTGCTGAACCCGATATCTCTGCAATTGTCCATTTTCCTATCTTGGTCTATGATTTTCTTCACTTTTGCAGCATTTGCGTCATTGCACTCTGAGGACTGTCGTCCTGATCTTGGCAGATCAGCAACTTGGGAACGACCACACTTAAACTACAAACACCAAATTTTTGCAGAAGCATACGAAGGACAGACTTCCTCAAACACTGGCTCCACCTCCCTGTGTATTTATGTAGGTGTTTTATCCCTGAAACATCAAGAATTTTATCACAGTCCTGGCGTCTGATTTCTCCATTGTTCTGACAAACCGTTGGATGTGCAGATCTAGGTCAATAGGGTGTGTTGTGCCATGTACCATATAGGGAAAACCAGTTGAGGAGGGAAATTCATAATTCATATGTCCATTACAAATTGAATGAGCTATACATGTACCAAATTTCAATTTTCTCCGCCCAATGCTTCATGGTCAGGCTAAAGACTTATGAGAAGCCCTTTGTATGTCAATTGATTCCTGCTAACGTGCCTGGATGAATAATGATCCGCCACCGTCTAATTCATTCTCATAACAAGGAGATAGGACAGAATGATAGTTATTTAATTATGTATAGACACAATCCTTTCAATCCTCACACAATCTGATGATGCTCCTAGAGCTACGTAGCAATCTGTAGTAATTAAATACTTGTCATATTAGCTACACGTTCACTGAAGTCATTAATACATGCTGCCTTAAATTTAGCTATGTAACCCGGATCATCATCGTGTACAGTCATATGATTTGTCAACGATGATAGCAGTGGCAATACGCAGCTAAAAATAAATGTGTGCATATCCTTTACAGGACATCGCTGTCAACATCAGCATCATTCAGCTGATTGTTGATTTCTTGGAAAGATTATGCTCAGTAGTTTGTCATTGCTTTCTGAGCGGTAGGCTCACATACCCCGTAAGTTACCGACGTGATTCGAACCACTGCTCTCACAGTCGTCACGTTACATAGAAGAGTATACGAGATTACGGAGAAAAGTCGCTAACCTCTAGGCCAGGAAGCAATACACAGCTACATGAAACAAAATCTTGACCACCAAGCAGGACCGTGGTCTGACAGAATAAATCCAAAACTTTGACATATTTCGAAATCTTCTCCCAATCTGAACCTGACAGTTTTGGACCTTTCTATTGCTTCTTTTCATCTGACATGTAGACATTTAATGCTTCTCTGGCCTGTGGAAGACTCTGTAGCATAATAAACATACTGTTCCATCTTGTTGGTACATCTTGCTGCAGCTTACACAATGGTAACAAAGTACAATTTTGCAACTCGGTTATGTTTGCAGCACTATATTTAAAATGTCCGACAATTTTTCGACATCCGCTTCACTTGTGTAAGTGATGGGAGAAATGTTTTCGATTAATCGTTTAAAAAAATTAATTCTTAAAAACAATTAACAATTAATCGATTAATTAATCGTTAACTTCCGCAGCCCTAATACACACACACACACACACACACACACACACACACACACACACACACACACACACACACACACACACACACACACACATACACTCACACACACACCAAAAAGCGATTATTGTATATAATGTGTAGTGTGTGTGTGTGTGTGTGTGTGTGTATATGTATAAACAATAATACAGGAATACATAAAGGGGGTTACTGAGGGCTATCCCAAACTAATACACAAATATAGGGGATTCTGGTCACCTCGTCACAAGAATGATGACAAATTACACATAAAGACTACAATAGATGATGAATGCATTCATTGGCATTAAAATCGTTGTGAATATTCCATAACAATATTAAATAGTGATCGCTGGAGTATGACAAGGAAACTGTTATTTTTCGCCATTAAAATATCACATTACAGCTTGCGATCATCATCATTTATTTTGGGATGATCCCTCCGACCTTAATAGTCGAAAATTACACAGTATACGTAAAAATAGAAGCTAAATTTAATAACACTACTAGAATAAGTCTAGACGTCTACATAAAACGTGATTTGCGGGTCTACTTACGTTATAAAACGAATTTCAGAAGGGCGAGAAGTACAGAACCGTAAATTATGGAGGGAAAAGCAATATCAAGTAATCGGTTCTTGTGTTAACCCGATCTTAACATAATATTAATTCCCCTCACCCCTGGAAACCATAACATTCTCAGGGTGTGGGGGGGGGGGGATAGAGGTGGGGGGGGGGTGAATTCCCCACCAGTTGAGAACTACTGCCTTGGGGTATTGATGGGTGATCTTGTAAACCTACAGCTAAACCTCAGTGTTCGCTACTCATTGAGAGAAGAGAACAGGAGAGAAGACTCAGAAGAACAGAATACACATACATGTTCATTAGGCGAAATATTGTCTTTAAGGCGATATTTCTGTTTTCTATAATAATGCCCTCTGGTTTCACATATACCTAACATGTTTTCAGTCTTCTCATTTCTTTGTTAATGTTATTAAAGTTGGTATTATTTGTTTTTCGCATATCCTTTACAGGACATCGCTGTCAACATCAGCATCTTTCAGCTGATTGTTGTTTTCTTGGCCAGATTACATTCTGTAGTTTGCCATTGCTTTCTGAGCGACCGGCTCACATTCCCTATATGTTACCGACACGGCGAGAACAGCTACCGATTCTCACGCACGTCACGTTACTCACAAAAGTATACGGGATTACTGTGAAAGACGTTATCCGCTGGCCAGTGATACCGGCAAAGTTTGGTAAAGGTGTGGGTAATTTTCTTCAGAATATATGTGTGGCCTTAGTAGGCCAGTCAAATAATGTTTTTCCCCAGAGGGGAATAGATTATGAATGCCATCAAGTATCATTAAAAAGTATGCTTTTTTAATAATTAAAACATAAACGTAGAACCAAACAGTGTGTTTTAAAATGTAGATAATTTAAAATCTACAAACAATTCTATAAGAGTTTTGAAAACATTTTTCTTGAAATTTGAAAACCTTAATTTATATTTAAAAGTTTTAATTGTATCTAAAGACAAGAGTCTTTTAAGTAATCCCACACTTTTGTAGCTAGTAAATAATTTTTATTTAAAAATTAAAGTTAATTCCCTTGATATAATATGCGATGATTATGTCCCCTACCTTTTGCTTATTAATTTAGTTATCTGGTAATTGACGACCACGTAAAGCTGGTTTTAACGTGTTGGTATGGAAGCCGATCGTTCAGAAAGCAATGGCAAAATACTTAACGTAAAAACTTGCTAAGACATCAACAACGGCAGTAAAGTGCTGGTGTTGACCTCAACGTCCTGTAAGCGATATGCGACTTTAAAAAAAATGTCTGGTAATTCCGCAGAATGCTTGAACAGAAGTATTAATAAGTGAAGTGATCAATCAAGACATTGCTTTCAATCATGTTATTATGATATTTTAAATATACATAAGCAACTACGGAAACGCATGCGCAGTTGAATTGTATGATTTATTATTAAAGGAGATATTTATTTTAAAGAAATAGGAGGGATGGACAGAAGTAATGCACCATTTGGCAGAGAGAGAGAGAGAGAGAGAGAGAGAGAGAGAGAGAGAGAGAGAGAGAGAGAGAGAGAGAGAGAGAGAGAGAGAGAGAGAGAGAGAAGAGAAGAGAGAGAGAGAGAGAGAGAGAAGAGAGAGAAGAAGAAGGAGAAGAGAGAGAGAAGAGAGAGAGAGAGAGAGAGAGAGAGAAGAGAAGAGAGAAGAGAGAAGAGAGAAGAAGAGAGAGAAGAAGAAGAGAAGAAGAAGAGAAGAAGAAGAAGAAGAAGAAGAAGAAGAGAAGAAGAAGAAGAAGAAGAAGAAGAAGAAGAAGAAGAAGAAGAAGAAGAAGAAGAAGGAAGAAGAAGAAGAAGAAGAAGAAGAAGAAGAAGAAGAAGAAGAAGAAGAAGAAGAAGAAGAAGAAGAAGAAGAAGAAGAAGAAGAAGAAGAAGAAGAAGAAGAAGAAGAAGAGAGAAGAAGAAGAAGAAGAAGAAGAAGAAGAAGAAGAAGAAGAAGAAGAAGAAGAAGAAGAGAAGAAGAAGAAGAAGAAGAAGAAGAAGAAGAAGAAGAAGAAGAAGAAGAAGAAGAAGAAGAAGAAGAAGAAGAAGAAGAAGAAGAAGAAGAAGAAGAAGAAGAAGAAGAAGAAGAAGAAGAAGAAGAAGAAGAAGAAGAAGAAGAAGAAGAAGAAGAAGAAGAAGAAGAAGAAGAAGAAGAAGAAGAAGAAGAAGAAGAAGAAGAAGAAGAAGAAGAAGAAGAAGAAGAAGAAGAAGAAGAAGAGAAGAAGAAGAAGAAGAAGAAGAAGAAGAAGAAGAAGAAGAAGAAGAAGAAGAAGAAGAAGAAGAAGAAGAAGAAGAAGAAGAAGAAGAAGAAGAAGAAGAAGAAGAAGAAGAAGAAGAAGAAGAAGAAGAAGATACGTTCATCATCATCATTATTTGATTCGCCAGTCTAAATCTTGTGTTGATCATTTATTCCGCTATCCCCACTTCTTTGCCATTCTCTTTAGTGAGTCCACAGATCATCTTCATTGCACATTGAACCATTTAGTTCGTAAATGGTCGGATTTCGTCCTTAGTATCTCACCCGGCAGCCGGTCTCCCTGGCCTAGAGTTAACGTCTTTCTCCGTAATCCCGCATATTCTCGTGAGTAATGTAACCTGCGCGAGAATCGCCGCATTGGTAACTTACGGGGTATGTGAGTCGGTCGCTCAGAAAGCAATGGCAAACTACTGAGCGTAATCTTGCCAAGAAATCAACAATCAGCTGAAAGATGCTGGTGTTGACAGCGATGTCCCGTTAAAGGACATTCGAACAAAACAAAAACAAAAACAAAAAACCTCACTCTGTGGGTATCGGCTGACGACAGCTACTGTATTTTGTGTTGGTGTATTCTTCTTCTCTGTCTGCCTGCGTAGCGCCACAGTTTGGCTTCACCCCTTTTGACTTGATATTCTCACAATCTTATTTAAGTGCAGATGTTAGTTAGTCAGTTAGTCGCGGTTCCAACTTCACAGGCAACGGGTCGTCCCCATTATGCTCCGTTCCTGTGCCAGTTAATGTCACACTAAATGCTCCTCATTTCCCTATGTGAACAATGGAATAGACAGGAGTCTCGGTAAGCCAACAGCACGCACAGGTACACTAGTGCATAATGCCGCCGCCAGAATGCCAACACAACAGACCTCCACAAAAAATACAGTTCATCGTCGATGGAATCGGCAGTCACCAGAAAGACTTCATTGACCCGGGTTGTATCTCATATGGATCGGTCTCTTTCCGCAGGGCAACCCGCTGAAAGTGCCGCACTAAGCACGAACTCCGTAGCTCCAGCGATGACCCCCAGAAGTCTCCTGAAAAATGCACTCGTGAATCGAAAAGGCAAACCAGTCAATTCAGCAATAGCCGGCTGCAATCGTTCCGAATATGCAGTTCACGCTACAAACAACAGCGGACTGATGTAAAAGCACTCCACGCGAAATCCACAGCTCACAGTGTCGCGCCAAGCACTCACTCAGTAGCAGGGCGACAGAACCATTAAGTGCAGATTTACAGTCAACACTTCATATATTTAATCGGTCTGCATCTCTGAGGAAATTGTTCAGCCCCGTCCATTGTTCGGCGCTTTCCACATAATCTCTGCCCGCAGGCTTATTAGCTTGTTCATTTACACTTACACCGGTGTGGCTTCGCACAAAAATGAAACTAATTTTTGTCAGCCTTGGCCTCCTAAGAGACTCCATGCACTATTTTCAAGCACAACCCCTGTCGATCTTCATGAGCATGTTCACTGAGTCACTGAGAAAGTATGCCTGGGGGAATTTCGGTGTCTCCAGCCTGACTGTCGCTTTAGTTACTGTCATGATGTCCATAGTAAGACAACTTGTTTTCAAAACGAAGACATCGTAGTTTTCCTTCGTAGTCCTAAAATCCCATGAGCTTCCCACTTGTCGAACAACAGTCCCATTTTTGTTTATGACTACATCACCTTCAGCAACATTCTAAATATCAAGCCCGAACTTCAGAGGAAGGCTAATCTCATTAAAATATGCCCGCCGAAGTCGTGTGTGTCGGCCAACGGCTGGCAGAATAAAAATTGGCACTACGCAATTACGTCCGAGAGAAATGTCGATCGTCCCATGTAACAGCTCTGACTAGCTAGTTTTCCAAATGTTCGGAACAGCTCTGACTAGCTAGTTTTCCGAATGCTCTTCATGTTCGGAACAGCTCTGATTAGTTAGTTTTCCGAATGCCCGTTGTGCCCGGAACAGCTCTGATTAGTTAGTTTTCCGAATGTCCGTTGTGCCCGGAACAGCTCTGACTATTTCGTGCTCTGGGCACAGCGACAAGCACATGTCCGAATCGAAAACTCGCTGAGTGGACACCATCTGCAGTCCGACCGTCCCTGGTTTGTGCGGTGAGTGACCCGTAACGAACGAAAGGCCCAATACATTGAAGTGAGGAATTTAAAGCAGCCATGAGCAGGACGTGGCGATTCCCTCGGTGAGCTTATCACCAGAGCACTATGTGTCGGCTCTGCAACTATGGAAGCCTCCCTTGTATGGCGGATAATGCCCATGGACTGTCCCTGCCTTTCACTGAGGGCTGATCGTGAAGCTTTCGACCGTTCTAACTTGACCAGCTGGGATGTGGACGGAACCACAGAAGTGAGAGTCTCCCAGGAATGCAGCCTGGTCAAAAATGCACGCTGAAGTCGGATGTGTTGGCCTAAGGGTTTCGGCCCAAGGGTACCTAATTTAGACACAACGCAATCACATCTGAAAAAACATTCGGGATGAACGCAGAAGAAGAAGAAGAAGCCGGAACTTCTGCCTCCACAGTTACCTGATCTTATGGTCTCCACAAACTGTCAATATAGATTCATAATGAACAGGCCTTATTGCATTCAGCTAGCACTTGTATCCAATCTTCATCCGGTTCTGTGTCCTTAAGAGAACAAACCCGTTGAATAATGTACTCTTTTTAACCTGATTTCATTATTTATTTTTTAAATTTCATTATGTAATTGTTGTTGTTGTTGTTGTCGTTGTTGTTGTTGTTGTTGTTGTTGTTGTTGTTGTTGTTGTCGTTGTCTTTGTTGTTGTTGTTGTTGTTGTGTTTTGTTCTTGCACTGGTTCTGAAGTAAGCACGTATTCGGAACGTTCCTTTTTTGGGCCATGTACCCCTTCACCTTATGTTCAGAATGTCATTCACCCACTTTCGTATTTCCTCCCTATAAATACCCCCCCCCCCCCACCCCCCGCACCCCTACATAGTATACGTAAAAATGGAAGCTAAATTTAATAACGTATACTAGATCAAGGCTAGACGTCTACATAAAACGTGATTAACATGTCTACTTACGTTATAAAATCAATTTCAATTTAATATCAAATAGTCGGCTCTTGTATTAACGCGATCTTGAAATAATCGTAATTCCCCCCCCCCCCCCAACCATAAAATTATCTCTCCCCCCCCCCTCTCCCGGAAAGAATTCCCCACCAGTTGAGAACCACTGCCTTAGGGTTTTGATGGGTGATCTAGTAACACCTACAGCTAAACCTCAGTGTTCGTTTCTTCTTTCCAAGATATGTTCACCATACTCTCACAATTCCGCTACCTCCAACATTTCATTACTCATTGAGAGAAGAGAAGACTCAGAAGAGAACAGAAGAACAGAATACACAAACATTTTCATTAGGCGAAATATTGTCTTTATGGTGATATTTCTGTTTTCTATAATAATGCCCTCTGGCCTCACATATACCTAACATGTTAATATTCAGTCTTCTAATTCCTGTGTTAATGTAACCAAAGTTTGGTATGAGTGTGGTTAGGTGTGGTTAAGTTTTTTTAAAATTTTGTGTGGCCCTAGGAGGCCAGTAAAAAATGTTTTTCCCTACAAAGGGGAAATTGTCATCTGTCCGGAGGACATGTCATTAAAAGTATACTATTGCCAGGGAGCGAATGATGGGCTTAGGCGAATTAACAGATGCCTAGGGATATTAGTTCTAACTTCTCGCCTCCTGTCCCATTCGCCACCGTGGTTGATTCTCTCTCGGCTTTGTCATCTAGCCCGAGAGACGGGCTCCGTTACTTTAACATTCATCTGCACTTTGGTGATAACTCTCCCACACTCTACCTTGTTGAAGGTGAACTCTGCCATTCCTTTTAGACTACATCAACTCACCATCGAACACAACACGACCCACCAACATAGATGTAACTCGGACACAAGTGTAGGTTTTCATCTATAATCAACACTCTAGAGTAGACATTGTCACAATCATATATTCCACAACATAATATATACGTCACTACTATACACTTAATAAAATGGCGGTATTATGTTAAGCCACAGCCATCTTCTCTACGTGGTGTGTCGGCACGGAACGACGTCCACGGCAAGGAATGAATCTGGATGCCCTTGTCACGACACGTACAGCGATGAAGACAAAGACGAGTATTTTGATAAACTTGCAGACACGTTAAATAATGTCAGGGAGACAGATGTACTTATCGTGATGGGTGATTTTAACGGACGAATAGGCACACGAAGAACATCGTGGGATGAATGCATGGGGGGGGGGGGGGGGGCATTCAGCGACACAGAGACTGAATGTAATAGCAATGGTCAACGGGAGTCTGCGTGGCGAAGTGGTCAAGCCGTTTGACTCAGGCTCCGAAGGTTGTGTGTTCGATTCCGGGCTGCGTCCTGCGGTTCACGAGAGACATTTTTCGAAGACTCCTGTGGGTCGTCGCTAGAGCTACGGAGTTCGTGCTTTGTGCGACGCTTTCCGCGCTGCGGAAAGAGACCGAGCCATATGGGATAAAACCCGGTGCAATGAAGTCCACCCTGTCGACTTTTAAGCGACTTTTTTTACTCAACAAATGCTCCTAATATGGACTAATAATAATAATAATCATCATCATCATCATCATCAAGTGCCGTGCCGGCTCATGAGGCGTTCATGGCTCTCCACAGATCTCGGTCTTTGGTTTTCTGGATCAACTCTGCTGCTGATATTCCTCCATGCCACCGTCTCAATCCATCCAGCATCACTTCTCTTGGTCTACCTCTGCCTCTCTTCCCCTCAATCTTTCCAGTTGTTACGACGTTCTCCAATGCCTCTCTTCTCATCACATGACCGAAGAAAGCTGTTTGTCTCTGTCTTATTGTTGTATATAATGTTCTAGTTTCATTAGCCTGTTTCAGGCAGTCGTCATTAGTTACTCTGGCAGTCCAAGGAATTCGCAACATTCGTCTCAGGAACCACATCTCTGTTGCTTCTAATTTCTTATTAATTTGTTCATTTACATTCCAAGATTCACTGCCATACAGCAAAACTGGTTCCACATAGCATTTCAGCACTCTCTTTCTTACATTCAGTGATAGTGACTTATTGCATAAGATACATTTCTGAAATGCGGCTTTTGCCTGCCCTATTCTGCTCCTAATCTCTGTTGTACATCTTCCATCTGATGTTATAAATGCCCCTAGGTATCTAAAATTATCCACTTGGTTAAGGATTTTCCCTTCTATTTCTATGTCACATTTTGGTGTCACCATTTTCTTTGATATTACCATTGTTACTGTTTTCTTGATATTCAAGGAGAGTCCTTTCCTTGCACTCTCTGTTACTACAACGTCTAATAATTGTTGTAGGTCTGTTGAATTATCCACCACCAATACTGTGTCATCTGCAAAGCGTATATTATTTATATTATAACCTCCAACTAGTATTCCTGGCATCTCTTTGATCTCTCTCATTATTACTTCGCTATACAGGGAGAACAGATCTGGTGACAAGACACACCCCTGTCGTACTCCTAGTTTTATTTGTTCGTAACTACCCTCTTTATTTCCCATTTTAATTGCTGCTACTTGGTTCCAGTAAATATTCTTTATTATTCTTAAATCTTTTCCATCAATGTTGATATCTTCCAACATTTTAATCAGTTCATCATGTTTTACTTTATCAAATGAACTAATAATAGTAAATATGTTTTTCCAACATCGTCGTAGCCACACCAAACCTGGTGTAAATGAGGGAATTCAAGGGAAACAATTGAAATTAGTAATAATGTGTAACATGTATAGAAGCCATTCTCAGGTTTTTTTCCAACATCGTCGTAGCCACACCAAAACCTGGTGTAAATGAGGGAATTCAAGGGAAACAATTGAAATTAGTAATAATGTGTAACATGTATAGAAGCCATTCTCAGGTTGCCATGTTGGTGACACATCACGATGACGTCACCTGTGCATGGTACTAATTACCCAAGTTGTAGACCTTCATAAGACTTTCCAAACACAGACTAATAATAGCAAATATTTTTTTTCCAACATCGTCGTAGCCACACCAAAACCTGGTGTAAATGAGGGAATTCAAGGGAAACAATTGAAATTAGTAATAATGTGTAACATGTATAGAAGCCATTCTCAGGTTGCCATGTTGGTGACACATCACGATGACGTCACCTGTGCATGGTACTAATTACCCAAGTTGTAGACCTTCATAAGACTTTCCGAACACAGACTAATAATAGCAAATATTTTTTTTCCAACATCGTCGTAGTCACACCAACACCTGGTATAAATGGAATGACATAGATTAAGCATCTCAAGTCGTCATCGTCGTTCGTCGTTGATCGTCCCATTTCGCACTGCGAGCGCTGACAAGTCAAGTCGCATTATTCTGTCAAGAAGCCTGATCAGCGGGAAAATGTCACGTGGAAAATCCAACATCAAGAAACACGCTGTTGCCAAGATGTGCAGCGTGGGAGCCGACAACAAGAAGAAGAACGTCGAGAGCCCACCTGCTAGCTGCATCAAAGAGCCTGATACTACAGCCATCACTGAAGCTACTACGAGGGAGAAGATTGACAGCCCAACACATTCAAGAACCAAGACAGCAGAGAAGGAGGAGAAAGACACCAGAGTCGGAAACACCGACTCAAAAACAGTCCGATGGGTTGTCAAGCGGATTCCTGTGGAGCTGACAGATGAAGAAATCCTGAAGCAGCTACATGAAGAGAATCTTCACATCCGATTCTTGAAGGCGGAGCGGCTTCTCACCTACTCCAAGATACCTACAACCTTGGCAGTAGTGACGTCGGAGGGCAGCGAGATGCCGACCACAGCATCATTCAAAAAGAGAATGCAGCAACCAGAGAGATTCATACCAAGAATCAAGCAATGTTCCAGATGTCAGAAGGCGGCCACAGTAGAGCTACGTGTCGCAGTAAGACCGAACTTTGCCGATACTGCGCCGATCACCACGCCTTCAAGGAATGTCCGCTGGCCAAGCTGGACACTGACTTCCGAGCACCCAACAACAAAAGAAAGTGCGCCAACTGCCTGGGCAAACATTGAGCAAGATACCTGGGCTGTCCGTACCTGCAGAGACATAGAGACTCTTAAAAATCGCCATCCTCACAAAGACACCATTCAAGGAAGCAATGCAGAGGGGCGAGACAGCCACGGGTATAGCACAAGCTGAAAGAGATCAACTTCAAAAGCAGATCGACGAGTTAAAGAAACAAGTCAAGCTACTGCAAACATCGGCACCAACCAGCGACAATGAGAAACTTCTTGCCGAAATAAAGGAGATCCAGCGGGGCATCAAACAAGAGGTGGAGAATATGAGGCAGATGGTAAAGATAAATGAAGAGATTCTGCGAGACATCAAAGCGGTCAGAGAAATTCTAACAATCGAAAGGGAGCAAACCCAAAACAAACCAGCACAAGAAACAGAAAAGCACACAGAGGAACCGCAAGATGACATCCAACAAGAGGACGAGCCGGAACCGCTAGACAAAGCTAGCAACCCAGCCACGACACTATCCCGCCAGACATCCAACAAGAGGACGAGCCGGAACCGCTAGACAAAGCCAGCAACCCAGCCACGACACTAGCCCGCCAGACATCCAACAAGAGAACGAGCCGGAACCGCTAGACAAAGCTAGCAACCCAGCCACGACACTAGCCCGCCAGACATCCAACAAGAGAACGAGCCGGAACCTCTAGACAAAGCCAGCAACCCAGCCATGACACTAGCCCCCCAGACATCCAACAAGAGGACGAGCCGGATCCGCTAGACAAAGCCAGCAACCCAGCCACGACACTATCCCGCCAGACATCCAACAAGAGGACGAGCCGGATCCGCTAGACAAAGCCAGCAACCCAGCCACGACACTAGCCCGCCAGACATCCAACAAGAGGACGAGCCGGAACCGCTAGACAAAGCTAGCAACCCAGCCACGACACTAGCCCGCCAGACATCCAACAAGAGAACGAGCCGGAACCGCTAGACAAAGCCAGCAACCCAGCCACGACACTAGCCCGCCAGACATCCAACAAGAGGACGAGCCGGATCCGCTAGACAAAGCCAGCAACCCAGCCACGACACTAGCCCGCCAGACATCCAACAAGAGGACGAGCCGGATCCGCTAGACAAAGCCAGCAACCCAGCCACGACACTAGCCCGCCAGACATCCAACAAGAGGACGAGCCGGATCCGCTAGACAAAGCCAGCAACCCAGCCACGACACTATCTCCCCAGACATCCAACAAGAGGACGAGCCAGAACCGCTAGACAAAGCTAGCAACCCAGCCACGACACTAGCCCCCCAGACATCCGAAGTAAACCAAGACGAGAACTCTGAGGACGACACGGATAGGCCCACTGAGCTTACCTTGGAGGATATACGAGAGTCGGCAAGGATGGAGAAACTCAGATACCAGGAATTCACAAGGTGCTGGATTGAAAGAGAAAAGAAGAAACCAAAAAGACTCAGGAGATCGGTAGATTACCCAACTGTAATCTTGGAACAGGATACCGACTACTTGTACTACATAGAAGACGGAGAGAGAAAACCATGGCTGACCGCGGAGGAAAAAAGCCAATGGCCGAAGTTAAAACTCGAAGATGAAAAAAAGTACAAGAAGGAAAATAGAAACGTCGAAAAGCTCCTACACAAATTACACAACGAAGGAGACTAAATGACCTAATAAAAAGTCCTTATAAGGACTGCAGCCAGTAAAGCCAGACGAGCCAGGAGCCTACACCAACAAAGAAAACAAGTGGAAACATGCACAAAGGACAGCCGCCAACCGATCCCCCAGCTGGAGCGAGATAACGAAAAGTCCTTATAAGGACTGCAGCCAGACGAGCCAGGAGCCTACACCAACAAAGAAAACCAGAAGCAAAGACGAGCACAAAGGATAGCCGCCGACCACTGCTGACGTCACAGACACAAACGCTACATAACCAGTCCGAGATAGGACTCACAAGACAAGAATTAGGGTGAATAAACCCACAAAAACCACGTACCTCAACAATAACCGACAGCTGATGAAGCAGGTTAGACGACGGACGAATTTGGAATTTTTGTTTTTGAAATTTGGAATTGGAATTGGCAAGCATCTCAAGTTGACTTTAGCCTACTTAGGAAATCAGACAGAAGACTACTATTGGATTCAAGAGCACTCCCAAATACAGATGTTTATATTGATCACAACCAAGTCATCACCAAAAAAAAAAGATTCCAACATACAGGAAAATAAAAAACAAAAGGTAATAACACATGCCATCAATTATAGGTGGCTTAAGGAAAATACAGTTAAAGACGAATTCAATCAAGAAATAACAAAAAAAAAAAAAAACTACATAAGAACATCCATGATGAATACTCAAGCGTAGATATGGAATGGACAATTTTCAAGGCTGCCATGCTCGACATACTGGGCAATAAATGTGAAACAAAGAAAGTATGGCAGGACAAAAGATTAAGAACAGCTTGGTGGAACAATGAAGTTAAAGATAGCGTATTCAAAAAGAAGGTAATGTTCACAAAATGGATCACAACTCAATCTGAACAAGACTATGTTACTTATAGAATAGCACGACGAGAGGCCAAACGAACAATTAGAGCATCTAAAGATGAATCCTGGAGAATATACGGTGAACAGATGGCGACCCTTAGCAAAGAATACCCAAGAGAATTTTATAAACGTATCAATACAACGGCCGGTCTCCCTGGCCCAGGTGTTAGCGACCTTTCTCCGTAATCCCTATGTACTCTCGTGAGTAACGTGACGACGGCGAGAATTGGTAGCGGTTTTCTCCGCGTCGGTAACTTAGGGGTATTCTGAGCCGGTCGCTCAGAAAGCAATGGTAAACTACTGAGCGTAATCTTGCCAAGAAATCAGCAATCAGCTGAAAGATGCTGATGTTGACAGCGATGTCCTGTAAAGGATATGCAAACTATTATAATCAATTCAAAGAGAAACAGAGATGCATGCTACAACCCAATCACCATCATAAACAGCAAAAGAGGTATACCAATATTTAATCCACAACAAAGACTAGCAATGTGAGCAGAATACTTTCAAGAACTACTTAACCCCACACATAATAACATAGAAAACCTCACTTTTGTGCCTAAAAGCCACGGACAACAAGAACCAAATTTCATCCCTGCAGAAGTCAAAGCAGTTATACAGAAAAGTCCTAAAAATGACCGGGTCCAGATGGAATAACCACAGAAGCTATTCGGGCCTGTGGGGAAACCGGAGTTAAATGGCTAACACAACTTTTTAATATAGTATTGGAAGAAAGAAAAGTTCCAGATTATTGGCAGCAGACAATAATAGTACCAATATGGAAAAAGAAAGGCAATATGAGAGAGTGCGAAAAATACCGAGGCATGTCATTCCTGAGTGATATAGGGAAAATGTACGCAAAACTATTGGAATAAAGAGCTAGACACATTTCTTCAACTATTCACATATTTGTCTAAGTATAAATAGTGCATCAGTTAGTTAGTTAGTTAGTTAGTCGACAGATCATCCTCGTTGCACATCGGACCATTCAGTCCATAAGTGCTCGGATCCCCTCCTCAGCAAATCCCGCAGCGTGTAGCGGCTAACGACGCCAGTTCTGTGTTGGTTTATCAATCTTCTTTGGCTTCCTGCGTAGTGTTCTTGTTTGGCCACCCCTCTTTTAATTTGCCGCTCTCGCAGTCTGGCCATTGTTGTAGATTCACAGTCATCACTTGGTTCTTGCAAAAGTCTCACTTCTCGTAGAGCATTCAGAATGTCAGCCTGGTCCATGGCGCGTCCGCCCTCAACAGTAGCCTCACCTGCGAGCTTGTCAGCCCGCTCATTTCCTTGTACTCCCGCATGCCCTGGCACGAAGATGAAACTAATCTTTGCCAGCCGAGACCGCTTCAGAGGCAGCAACCATTCTCTTCGGATCGACCCCTCCTCTATCCTCTTGATCATGTTCATTGAGTCGCTAAGGAAACAAGCCCTAGTGAATGTCTGTGTCTCGAGCCATGTTATTGCTTTACTTACTGCCATGACTTCCATGGTCAGGCTACTTGTGGTTTCAGTGAAAGCACCAGAGTCCTCCTTCACAATTCTCCCTCCGGCCCGAGCTGTAAAGGCCCATGAGCTTCTCACATGTCGGACGACCGACCCATCTGTGTAGATGACCGCGTCACTGTCTAGCGAATTCTCGAAAATCAACGCTTGTACTTCAGCCTCAACAGCAGCCGGATTTTCTTGTCTGCATTTTCTATCTAGTTGGATGCAAACTGAAAAGGATGTGCAGAAGTCTGTTGG